>CM053509.1:44841714-45021877 GCA_028627145.1 Eidolon dupreanum | reverse complement strand
GCTCAGAGAATGACACGTACATGTCAAAAGGACACAGGAACCATCCTGGGGAGGACGGTTCCTCGGGTAAGCACTTGCTTATTCTAATTAGGACTGTAAATATATTGTTTTTAAACTACATTAACAAAATTTATTTTACAAACATGCCCACTGTGAATGTCAAAGTATATGCTAAAGCATTTTATACCTAGTTGTAAACTTTTTTTAGAAGTCTTGTTTTATACTTATTAAACTGGACACAATTTTCAGATAATGTTTAAACATTACTTTTCATGTCTGAAATACACATTAAAAAAAACTCAGTAGTCAGCTTGAAAGGGCTCCCACTGGCCAACTCTGGGGCAATTTGAACATCAAAATAAATAGTGATAGTCAGGGCTGGCTTCCTGGTGACACATTTCATATGTCATACAGAGCCCTGCACTCAGAATTTTAATGCTCTGCAGTTACTGTCATGAAATTCTTTTAAAGATGTCTTTAAATTCATGTTTTATAAGTAAAATCTAATGGCACAATGGAGCATGCCCAGGGGCTTGGAGCCTCTGTTCACATGTGGTTCTGACTCCTGCCACTGCCCACTCCTTACCCCTGATCCCCTCGGCCTTGTCAAGCCTTGCATTCACTGCCTTGCTCCAGGGCAGTGGCCAGGTCACCTTGTCTGAGAGAGGCCCACATTCCACCATCACCTTCCACCCAGGCAGGAGCCTGGGCATGGGTGCAGGAGCGGTCAGGGTTGAGCCCATGCCCCACAGCACCATGGGGTGGGCAAGAAGGCAGGTGTTCCTGCCCTAGTCTGGCAGTCCATGACACATTCTGTGTGCCACTTATCAGGGGCCTTCTTCCACCACCACCCAGGAATCAAGAATGCCCCAGGATGGAGGTTGCAATTTCTTGGGGGTTGTTCATTTGCTAGGGGTTGGAGTGATGGACCCATGGGGAGACTAACTTCCTTTTCCCCACATAAGGCCCTAAATTTTGATTTTGTACTGGGCCCCACAAATCATGTGGTCAGTCCTGGTGATAGTAATAGAGTGTAACACATGTAATAAAATAGGAATCTGTAAATCAAACCAACACATGATTTCTGCAGTAGGAACCTGAATCTATCTAATCATGAAGAAGCATTAAACAAATTCAAATTAAGGGGCATTCTACATAACAACAGACCAGTATTCTTAAAAAGTATCAAGGTCGTGAAAGGTAATGACTGAGGAACTGCTTCCGAATAAATGAAACCAAAGAGACATGACAACTAAATTCAAATGTGATTCTGGATTTGTTCTATTAGAAAGAACAAAATTTTATCTTTTACTCTAAAGAATGTTAATGGGACTTGGTAGAATTTGGATAAAATCTGAGATCAGACAATAATATTATATCAGTCTTAACATTCTGATCTTGATCATCATACTGCATTTATGAAAGAGAATATCCTTGTTTTTAGGACTTGCACACTGAAATATTTAGGGTAAAGGGCATCATGTGGGCAACTTATTCTCAAAGGGTTTAGAAAAACAATGTATGTGTTCATGTGTATATACATACATACATACATAAATATAAAGAGAGGGGAGAGATTAAAATAAATGGGGTAAAATGGTAACACTTATAGAATCTGGGCGACAGGTATATGAAAATTCTTATTATTTTCATACTTTTCCTCTAAGTCCAAAGCTATTTCAAAATAATAGTTTAAAAAAAATTTAAAGTCTCTTCAGAAAATCTCATATGATTAAATCTAGTGGCCCACTTTAAAATCAGTGCCTTGGCTTTCCCTCTAACTTTTTTTACTCTCTCTATCCTGCCCCTCTGAGGTTAGAATGGACTTATAACGAGAGTGGAGAAGCCATCATCTATTTATGTTACCCAGAAGGCCCTGATGATATTCCTTTCACTGAGGCACTGGTAAGAAAAATGCACTGGCGAGGAGGCCCTGACATCTTTGAAAAGCTCAGTGGTGTTTGCCCTTTTTGGGCTGAAATTGACAGAAGATGCTACTGCAATAGGGCTCTCTAGAATCAACTAGAAATAAAAGAGTTCCTGAACAACAAAGGACAGATGGCAGAACATAGCTACTATAACGGGAAGCAAAGGCAGAGTACAATCAGGGTGTCTTGACCGATAGGGATCTGTGGTGATGGCTGATAGATTCACAGAAACCTTTTAAAATGTATAATTCGATGGTTTTTAATGTATTCACAAAGTTGTATGATCATCACTATCTGGTTGTAGAACATTTTCAACAACCTAAAAAGAAACCTTATATCCATTCCCAGTCACTCCCTATCCCTTCTTCCCCCTGGTCCCTGGTAGCCATTAATCTACTTTGTCTCTATGCATTTGCCTGCTCTGGACATGTCATACAAATGGAATCACACAGTATGTGACCACTTATGCCCAGCTTCTTTCATATTTTCAAAGTTTATCCACGTTGTAGTATGTATCTGTATTTCATTTCTTGTTATGGCTGAGTAATATTCCATTGTGTGGCTATACCACAATGTGTTTATTCATTCATTAGCTGATAGACATTTGGGTTGTTTCCATTTTGGGGCTATTATAATAATGATGCTATGAACATTCTCATACAAATTTTTTTGTGTACATGTGTAATTTCTTTTCTCTTGGGTATATGCCTAAAGGTAGACTTACTAGGTCATGGTAACACTATGTTTAACAATTTGAGGAATTGCCAAACCGTTCCACAGCAGCTGTACTCTTATACTGCCACTAGCAGTATATGAGGATTTTAATTTCCTCACATCTTTGCCAACAATTATTTCCTGTCTTTTTATTGTAGTCATCCTAATGTATGTGAAATGGTATCTCATAGTGGCTTTATCTGAATGACTGCAATATCTACACTGGAAAAAAATTTATCCTCTAGCACTTGGTATGTAACTACTATACTGACAAAGTATCCTTCTTAACAGAAGGATCAAAAGCAATTCAATTGCACTTGATGTTAGAGGATTATCACTCCTTGGATATAATAGGATTGTGTATTCCTGCCCATTGTCATGTGGCTTGATTGCGTGTCCTGTGGGAAGAGTCTATGTTCCTGCCCTTGACTTTGGGCTTGACCACATTACATACTCTAAACCACCAGAATGTGAGAAGTCATGACATTTAACACGATTGAACAGAAATTTATAATCCCATGTTTCATCCGTTTCTCTCAATTCTATATTTTGTCATACCCTGACAGGGACTGCTCATTGAGCCTGGATCTCACCATTAGAAGACACAAAGAACAGAACTCCAGTCTACCTGTAGCCAAGACAAACCAAGCCTAACACAGAGCTGATATTCAGTACATTAAAATTTTTATATTTTGTGTGGATAGAAGAAAAAAAAGCTTCAGAGCTCACTAAACTGATAAGTATGTTGATTAAATCAATGTATACATGGATAATTTTCACTTTCATTTCTGTATTGTTGAAATTTTTTAGTGAACACACACTACTTTCATAATTCTTTCTTTTTTTAGTTACTCATGCTGTCCAATCAACATAAGATAGCTTAGGTTAAGTTATAACAAATTTACTTTTCAAAAAAAAGAAAGCAATAATAAAAATGAGTTTATTTTTAAAAAATGAGTTTAGTTTTAAAAAAGCACTTTGTACATATAGGATTACATTTGCAGCTCTCACTGAAAATACAAGTTTAAGATCGTTAGGTTAAAAAGTAGCATCAGTTCTTAGCAATTTCAAAAAAAACCCTTTAACTATATGAATAATAGCTTCATAACAAATTAACTCCTAACTACCATCATTAATGCAACTTTACTTAGTGAGTTAAAGAGATCTGTGTCATATTTGCCATCTTATATAACACCATATACCCTCTCTATAACCTCATTTGATCTGAACCACCCCAATTCTCAATTTACTCCTCTATTCTGCCTAAGATGAGAAAGGGCTGAGGTTGAAAGAGTGCTGAAGTATATTAAACCAGGCTAACCGTAGGCTAACTGAGGGGCATCTGCCTGAGGAGGTTAACTTGGTTCACTTCATCTACAAACACTACTATAAACACCATTCTCAGCTATTTTATAAATACAGTCTAGACTGTCATCCCATGGTACTGTATATGCCTCATTCCTAAAATATTCCTTAAGACATTCATTTTGCTTAAAAGAAAATTACTAATCTATCCTGGTGAAAACACAAAAAATGGAAAATAAAAGAACAGTAAACATTAAGATTGACAGTGCTAGTTTTAAAAATCATCATCTATCATTTATTTATTTTTAAAATATATTTGAGAAGTTTTTACTAGACTATTTATAGTTAGTGTATAACTTCAATGGAACTTTAAGCAATTACTTTACAGTTCAACTTCATGCAGTATTAACTTTTCTTCTCTTTTGATTCCTGTGCCAATTTCAACTTTTCTTTTAATTCCTTCTGATCTCTGGAATACTGTTCAAATATTGGTTGATAAATGTATATTCCTCCAACAATTCCAAGGCAGCTAGCAAAAAGCAGTTGTGGAAGAGTCAGTCTCCCAAACATTTTTTTCAACAAATGCCGCACGGTGCAAAGGTGGTTTTGAAAAATTACACTCCACTCAGGAAATTTCTTCAGATCTGTGTACAAAGGAAATGGAAAGCAAAGCAATAAGTTAGTACAAGATCCTTTTTACAGATTTCATGTCACTACTTTGCTCTGTAATGAACAGTATTTTTGTAACTATCACTTATTGATTTAACTAAAATAGGAATATATTTATTTAAGGAGTATGGGAAATGAGGGTTAGGAGATGGTGTAAGACAAAGCTAAATCCTACTACAGAATGTTCTCAATGGTTTTAAATGAATAATTAAAAAAATAGCAAAAGTCAGGTAGGGAGGAGGCATACCAACAAAGCCAACTACTAAAATAAACAGTCCACCAAAGAGCTAAAAGTGACTGCCAATCCAATCTAGAAGTAGAAGAAAGACAGATGTTACTTTTCATTATTAGCCCTTCTTCACTATTTCATTTGCCATCCATTTTCGACAAAAGTTAACAGATTTGGCTGCTCTTACTTCTAACAATAGAGGAGTTAAGACTCTAGTACTTCATGGAAAGTTATACCCCATGACAACTTCTTTGTCTCTGGAGAAACTAGATAGATGTTTATGAATGAGGAAAAGAAGAGCAATTTATATGTTTTCATTATTATAACAATATTTCGCGGCCTCCTGGACCAACCCTGAGGGTCACAAAAATCATTAGTGGCAGAACTAATACTAGAAACTATCTTGCCCTTGATCTTGCTAAAATGTAATTTAAGCCAATTTGGGACATAAAACCCTTTTCTCCTGGACCCTATAGATAAATGACAACGCCATCAATCGTGCTTTGGATCTATGTCTGTTAAGTGTTTAAAAAAAAAAAAAAGCCATTTGCAAGTCTGCTCCTTGGAAAACCAATAAACCACAACAAAAAGGGAAGATTACCCTTCTGTCACTAGCTGGTTAAGCGACCTTGAGCAAGTCATTTAACCTTTTGAATCTCATTTTCCATGTTTGTACAACAGGCTAAATCATCCCTACCCTGCCTACCTCATTCAACAAGCAGTTATTGTGGGATCACAAACAATGAAATGATACACACATTTATAATTATCATTACAGGCATACCTCAGAGATACTGAAAGTTCAGTTCCAGACCACCACAATAAAGATCACAATAAAGCAAGTCGCACGAATTTTTTGGTTTCTCAGTGCATATAAATGTTTACTCTATTAAGTGTGTAACAGCATTTTTTCTAAAAAAAAAAAAAAAAAAAAAGTACATACCTTAATTAAAAATACTTTATTACTAAAAAGTGCTAACCATCATCTGAGCCTTCAGTGAGTCGTAATTTTTTTGCGGGTGGAGGGTCTTGCTTCGATGTTGATGGCTGCTGACTGATCAGGGTGGTGGTTGCTGAAGGTTGGGGTGTCTGTAGCAATTTCTTAAAATGAGACAACAACGAGGTTTGCTGCACGGATTGACTCTTCCTTTCACGAACGATTTCTCTGTAGCATGCAATGCTGTTTGACAGCATTTTACCCACAGTAGAACTTCTTTCAAAATTGGAGTCAATTCTTTCAAACCCTGCCACTGCTTTATCAACTAAGCTTATATAATATTCTAAATCCTTTGTTGTCATTTCAACAATTTTCACAGCATCTTCACCAGGAGTAGAGTCCATCTCAAGAAACCACTTTCTTTGCTCACTCACAAGAAGCAACTCCTCATCAGTTAAAACACTTGCTGTTTCACCTGGTGCTTTTGTATTACGGAGCCGACTTCTCTCCTTAAACCTCATAAACCAACCTCTGCTAGCTTCAAACTTTTCTTCTGCAGCTTCTTCCCCTCTCTCAGCCTTCATAGAATTGAAGAGAGTTAGGGCCTTGCTCTGGATTAGGCTTTGGCTTAAGGGAATGTTGTGGCTGGTCTGATCTTCTATCCAGACTACTAAAACTTTCTCCATATCAGCAATAAGGCTATTTCGCTTTCTTATCATACGTGTATTCAGTGGTGTAGCACTTTCGATTTCCTTCAAGAACTTTTCCTTGGCATTCACAACTTGGCTAACTGTTTGGCGCAAAAGGCCTAGTTTTCGGCCTATCTCAGCTTTTGATAAGCCTTCCTCACTAAGCTTAATCATTTCTAGCTTTTGATTTAAAGTAAGAGACGTGCGACTCTTCCTTTCACTTGAACACTTAGAGGCCATTGTAGGGTTATTAACTGGCCTAGTTCCAATATTTGTTGTGTGTCAGTGAATAAGGAGACCCAACAAGACTAGTGAGATGGAGGGCCAGTTAGTTGGTGAAGCAGTCAGAACACACACAACATTAATTTAATGGTTGGCTGTGTTATATAGACACAGTTCGTGGTGCCCCCAAAACAATTACAATAGTAACATCGAAGATCACTGATCACAAATCACCATAACAAATATAACAACTAAAAATTTGAAATATTGCGAATTACCAAAACGTGACAGAAACACAAAGTGAGCAAATGCTGTTGGAAAAATGGCGCTGATAGATCGGCTCCGTGCAGGGTTGCCACAAACCTTCAACTTATAAAAACCGCAATATCTGCAAAGCGCAATAAAGCGAAGCGCAATGAAATGAGGTATGCCTTTACTATTATCATTACCATTCAGACATCTCCAACGGGTCAGCTCTCACACCAAGTCACTGACCCCCGCCTCCACTTGGTCCCCCGCAAAGGTGGGATCCAGATACTTCCAGCTGTTTCCAGAACTCCAGCGCACAGACGCAAAACCAAAACCAGGGGCAATTCTAGAAGGAAATGTCTAACGGAAAGGGCTGGCAAGCCCCTGGCAAAGCTTAGTGGTGGCGGCCAAACCTGAAACACTCCGCGGAGAGACCGCCACCTTAGGGAGTTGGCAAAAGTTGCCCTTTCCCGGCTCCCTCCGCGCCTGCCCCAGACGGCGGCTCGCAGAGGCCAAACTTAGTGAGCCGAAGAGCAGTACGCACCACTTTAGGTTCCTTCTGTGGTGGAAGGTGGTGGTCGGAATCCTCAGCAGAGGCCGGAGCAGATGCAGTATGGAGCGAGAACCAGGTGACAGCAGGCTCTTTTTCCGCGGTCTCCAGAGTTGCTCCCACGAGAAAATGAAGCTGCGAAAGAGAAAGTCGGCCTTGTACTTCAGCTCCCAGAAGAGCACCGGGCGCCGCGGAGGTGAGTGAGGGGTGGGGACGCCCAGGGAAGAGGAGGTGGCGGGAAGTCGCGGACTCAGACCAAGGGTTCCATCTGCTGGGTTGGGGTTGCCAAGGAATCGCAGTACGCGCCAAACAGGCTTCTCGATTCCCGCCGCTTGCACGGCACTGTATTCTGCTTTATTTTATGCCTTCCTCCCCGCAGTCGTGTGAAATGAGTAGGTATGATGTGTCCATCCCCGTTTTTAGAGCCGGGCCACTAAGGCCAGGAGTTACGCAAGGTTTAGCAGCTACCGAGGGGCTGATTCCTGAGTGGGACCAGGTCTGACTCCACTCCGTTTCTTTTGCCTGGCTCTTCCTTCACTTTGGTCCAGATGTGATACAGACAGGAGAAAAATCATCCCAGCAAGTGGGATTTCAACCTGTCCCGGGGTGGTGGTGGTGGTGGTATTTAATATAAAAGTGGACTCCTCATTCATTCAGTAAATATTGACTGGACGTCTTTTATGTGCCAAGGACGGTGTAGGCGGTATGAAAAGAATGCTTGGTTACCCCCTCTGGAAACCTGAGACCAAAAAAGGGGAAAACCTTTTTTGGTAAATGAAAAGTGAGGATGGGAAGATTGTGTCCGGGACTGCGGGGGAGGAGGGCCAGGAAAGGCAGCTGGACCGGAGTTCTCTCGCTTTCTTCCCCTAACCTACTCCTTATTAGAAGTTGGATCCCGTCAGGGTAAAAGGATAGTAACGACAGTAAATTACCATACTTTCAACAGACTTACAGTTGAACTTCTAGGTATTCAAGATCAGTTGTTTCAAAGGCCAGTTCTGAGTATTGTTTCTTCTGCCCCAGTCCACAGAGTAAAGGAGGGTGGGGGGACAGGAAAGAACAGTTTCCCTACAGCATACTTAGTCCCGTTGGGAGGTTTCTTGAAGTGTTTCTGGTAGGTGAAAGTTCAGATAGGGTATGTACATTGTGTTGAATATACCATTTGTCCGAAAGACATTTAAAATGTGCTTCGTGTGAATAAGGAAAGAGAATGGCAGGAACACAGAATGATAGTAGAGACTCACAGGGGATGAGAGACAGATTGCAGACTCAAATACTCAGGCCAGACAGGCCTAAATAAGTCAAGGCACTCTATATTTCAGTACCAGTCGTTTGTTTCTAATTGAGCTCTGTGTTGTCAGGTCTTATGTTTTGAAATGCTGCAATGCAGATTTTAACATAAAATCTAATTTTTTTAAATGTTGGCAACTAAATTCAAATTTTAAAAAATTCTCTGTATTTGGCCTATAGGCTGTCCATCTGTGACTAAGAGCAGGGCAGACATCAGACAGACCTGAGTTTGAATCCTTTTTGGCCATTTACAACCTTTTTAAACTGGACAAGGAATTTAACTTCTCAGTTTCCTCATATGTAAAATGGGCTAATATCTATCCCATAGCATTATTTTGAGGATTCAATGAGATAATGCATGTAAAGGAATGAACTCAGTGCCTGGCATACAGTAGGCATCAGTGAATGTTATTTAAAAATGTACAGAGGAGCATTTTATATGCAGCTGTTTGGCACCTAAAGACTTGCTTCCTAAATTAATAATGGTTTCTTTCTGTTAGATACACATGTAGAATAACCTAATCCACCTAAGGTCTTACTTAACCCAATCTCTTTTTCAGTATTTATCTTAATCTCTTTAATAAGTTGTAAGAAAGATTGCTTAGATGAAAGGAGTGGTAATCACTCAGTAGTTGAGGCTCTAGCCCTTGTGTAACTCTTGGCCCAGGTCTACTTTGAGAGTAGTGTGGAGGGAGCAGAGTTCACTACTGTGCCTTAACATAGCCTAAGCAAGGGGCCAACCAGAGCAGCATATTTTAGTTCTGCAAGCAGAACTTGTATGACTTTTGTGTCACATTACCTTTTATTTTGTTTTTCAGATCATCTTGGGGAAAACATTTATCTGGTCTTATTTACCATAGCATTACGAATATGTAACTGCTTTTTAGTCCAGACAAGTTTCGTTCCAGATGAGTACTGGCAGTCTCTTGAAGTTGCACATCATATGGTTTTCAAATATCCTTTGTAATTTTTTTCCAGACCTGGAATGTATATTTATCTTAGGAATTGTGTCAGTTTCTATTACACATTTTCAGTCAACCTTTCATATTTTCTCCAAATAATTTTAACTTTTCCAAGTATCCATTATTTTATACTAATGTTTCTTCTGTATCTTTCGTTGATGTTTATATGTACTTGACTTAACCTATAGCACATATTCCCAGTGCTCAGTACTATGGAGGATATAGATTAAGTAAAAATCACATTTCTGCCTTGAAGAAGTTGAGTTTAGTTGGCCAATTACATTTTTAATTTAAATATCCAGTATAAAATGCTGTTTTTAAGCAGTTTTGTCAAAAAATAGTTTTATATGTGGAAATGAAAGGTTTTATTTCAATGCTATTTAACATTAGTCCTTAATTTTACTAATTATGGTTATTTGACCTGGGAATGGACAGAAAGACTAAGGGGTTATACTTACCCCTTAATCTTTGCAAGCATTTACAAGATTCTGTATTTTTTGGGGAAAGATAGTGTTCAGTTGCTGGTAAGTTTAAATAAAAGTAATCAAAATAGTTGTTAAAAATAATTTATTCCATTCTTTTTTAAAGCTTAATGTATATTAACTAAATGTTATTGGTATCATGAAATTTGTTTTTAAAAGGCTACTATTGCCAAACTCTGACTATATCTAGGGTTCCAAAGACATACTGTAATGTGTAACTCTTCATTGTGTGCTAAAACACAAGACTAAGCATGAAAGTGTCCTGCTGGGAGCAATCTTGTTAAGATTTTCAGAATGATTACATTATATATTAATTATTTGGACTTTAGAAGTATACATCCTTCATTAAGAATCACTTGAGAAGAGTGTTGTATCTTGTTTTCTTAACTTGTGAGTAGAAGACCATGTTATATGAGCTTATGAAGACTAAATACATATAAGCCCACTCAGGATTTAGTGCTTAAAACTCAGAAAAAAATAATTTGACAAAAATTCAATGATATGCATTATCTTTGTGCTACATTGTAATTAGGTATCAATAATAAGTAGAGTTATAGTTCCTGGATCATGAATTTCTTGGGTCATTTGCCAAGAGAGGGTACAAAGAAAGAACTAATGGTACAAAAGTTTCAAACTTCACTGTCAAGATCTTTTAAGCTATCGTCATTAGGCTCAGAACTTTGGGCCTTCCCCATTTTGTTAGGCAAGTGCCCCAGAATTCCAAAGGCAGTCTAAATCCTGAGCGTTTTTTGAAGCCTGAGAGACATTAAGTTTCTGGGATTTTTTTTCCCCCCAGGCAAGACTGTACCCTCCCCTTTGCAATATTTGATTCCTTACTTTGGGAAACAAGGATCATACCTGTGAAACTGATACTGCTCATGGAAAAATCCAGGGGAAGGAGAATTTTGAGCAGTAGCAGTTTCTCCCATTGACACAAGTGGAACTTATGAGCTGTGAATTTTCTTTTCTCCTCCCAGGGCTACCCGCTAGCATGTAGATCGTTCAGGGTATCCATAAAGTCTGGAACCACAGGCAGATATACATAATATCATCAAGGGTATCTTATATCCCAGGAAGGAGGTTTTATTATAAATGAAGGGGTCTTCAAGATAAAGAAACTTCCTATTCCTCCAGGACCTATACACTGCCTTCAACCTGTAGCTGATTGTCCTGGCCATTTTGTGATTAAAAGGAAACCTCCCCTGGCCCTGTGCCCCCCCCCCCGCCCCCAAAAAAAGCCTCAGTCTACTTGGAACTTGACTAGGTAAAGAAACATTAGGATGCTGTCAATCAGTCATACTCATACTGATTTTTTAAAATATAGATTATATAATTTTGAAACTAGAAGGTCAGAGAAGTAAAGTACATAGACCAAGGTCACAGCATGTTCAAAGCAGAGCTAAAACTAGATCATAAGTGTACCTATTCACAGCCGAATGATCTTTCCAGATGGCTTCTCTCTAAACTGCATAAGGTGTGTGCACACAGTGAGGGAAGGCTTGGGGCTGCACTGTCCAATACAATAGCCGTTTAAGCACCCATTGATTTTTGAGTACCTGAAATGTGACTAATCCAAATTGAGAAGTGCTGTGAGTCCAAAGTACATATTGGACATTAAAGACCTAGTACAAAATAAGAATGTAAAATATTTCTATAATTTTTATATTGATTAAATGTTGAAATGATATTTTAGATATCATTTAGATATATATTTAGATATATTGGGTTAAACAAAATAACAAATTCATTTTACCTGTTTGTAATTTTTTTATTTTTTAATTTGGCTACTGTAAAATTTAAAATCATCCATGTGGCTCACATTCTATTTTTACTGGACAGCACTGGTTTAGAATATGTGAGCAGAAAGAGGGATAAGAAGGGAGACATGAATGGGGTACCACAGTGGGGCTTTGAATAGTCAGAAGATGGCACAGGGACATTTGGCTCCTGGAGCCTAAGGAAGGAGTCAGGACCTTAAAGAACCAGAGAAGAGAATGGTAAGCTGCCAACATTGGCTTTATCCTTAGAGTTTAACCCTGGCATGTTCCTTCTCTTTTCCCTACCTCACTACTTTTTATTTTCCAGAAACCATGTGAAACTATTACTTAATTTTCTGTCAAGTACTTAGTATGACCTGGAAAATGATGGTTATCTTAAATGTCTGGAGACATTGCTAATAACTGGGAATTTACAACTCCACTTATTTCTGTGTTAGGCTAAAATCTACCTTTTAAATTCAATATTTCTATATGACAACCTTTCAAAAAGTTTTATTTATCCAGGACAAACATCTCCAGTTCTAAACTTCATAATCAGATAATGTGTCCTCTAGACATAGTTTATTAATATCCATCTTAACATGTGGTTCTCCAAACTGAACATAATATTGAAAGCTAGGGTAACTAGTTCAGAATAGTATAGTGGAACCATTAACTTCATTAATCCTATGTTCTCTCAGTACACAAGGATTTAGTTTTTTAGTAGCTACCTCATACTGTTGGCTTATATTAAATATGTAGCCAAATTGGGTTTTCAAATGAACTACTTTCAGGCCTGGGAGGTAAGGATGAAGTTTACAGATCTCTATGCAGAGTAAACAGAAGGTATGTAATAGGTGTCCTTTACTGCATTTTACAGAGCACAGTTTAATTGAAATTATGAAGTATAGCATTCCTTAAACTCTAAGATTTAAATATTTATTTACAGATTATTAACAAAGAAATGGAACATAAAGCTAAAGTGTTAGAGGCCATTGACAACTGAAAATCGAAAGTTAAGCAGCTTTAAGTTTGACTCAACAAAAATACAGATTTACATGTTTTTAGAGACACATCTTTTGAACAAACCAACATGAAATTGTAGTCTACTAGCAAGTGTTATTTTGTTAAAGATAACTATGATGCATTAAAAAAAAAAAAAAACCCTGAAAGATGCTAATGTATAGCATTAGAATTCCTAACTGTAATTAAGTTATAATATACTCTTTCATTTCTTTTAAGTTTACTCTTAAATTTAGGTTTACTCATCTGAATACCACATTTCGATAACTGTAGAATACTTGTGCTTTAAAAAAAAAAAGGAACTTGTATTTTATCATCTATATTGTAGGATGGGAAAGTAGTGTAACTTGGCACAGGCTTTGGAGTTAGGCAGACCTGGGTTTGAATCCTGTTTTCCACATAACTAGCTGTGCAACACTGGGAAAGTTATTTAAGTTTTCTGTGTCTCAGGCTCCTCATTTATAAAACAGTACCTATTTCATAAGATTATTTGGAGGTCTGAATGAGCTGATATCAAGTATGTACTTAGTATAATACCTAGGACACAGTACTATAAGGTTTCATTTTAAATTACCTACTGTTATATGCTAATCGAAATAACTAAATGTGCTTCTAAAATAAACCCTTAACACAATGAAATGGTTTGCTGGCCTTTTAAATTAGAATTAGTAGTGTTTTAATATGTAATAAATATGTGTGTATGTATATGTATGTGTGTATATATATACACACACATACATACACACAAGCTCATGAAGACTACATATATGCCCACTCAGGACCTGGTTATATAAAATATAATAATATATATATATATATATATATATATATATATATATAAAGATAGTTTTACCATTCTCATTTTATATATATAAAATGAGAATGGTAAAACTATCTTGGGTATTTCTATAAAAAATTAATATATTTTTTGTAGAAATACAGGTATTTTTGCAGAATAATGGAATAATACATTATATCTATTTTTGTACTGAGAATGGCTTTCAATTAATTGATAGTTGAATCAGCTTGTTAATTTCTTATAATTCAGTGTGAACCAACAGATGTTTTTAACATCTTTTTTTTTTTTAACAAAGATTTGGATTCCTAGACTTGCCCAAGCAGTTCTGTCTGTTGTAGCAGACTTGAGACTTTACTCATTAATGAAACAACTAGAAAATCAGCAAGTGGCAAAATGGGTGGTAAGTCCTAAACACATTAGAAACTATATTTCATTTACTTCATTCCTATGAGCATGAAGCACAAGGAATAATATTGATAACCAAAAGTTTCAAAAGATAATTCATATAACTTTATAGAGGTACTTCCATAATTAAAAATAGTAAGATGCAAATGATGCATACCATCCATACCTTTCCTCCAGATTGAGTCCTAGGCAGTAGAAGCCACGGATGCCCTCAAACCCTATGAGCTTAACCCTAGGAGACAGGCTTTGGAAGTATCTTCACACCTCAAAACTGTCAGAGTCCTTGCCTAACTCCATAAAATTCAGTAGGAATAGTTCTAAATCATTGCCTACCTCACAAATTACTTTGGCTGTTTTCAGTGCTGTTCTTTATTCCTCCGGCTACTTGAGACTCATCCTGAGAAATACTGCTTCTCACTGAAGCACCCTTTCACCTCTGGTTTGAATGTTTGAAATAGTTGGACTCTGTAAGGGAGAAAATGTGGCATAGAAGGCTGTCTTTTGTCATTTGGCTTATTTCACAGTGGACTTACTGATGCTTCTGTTTGCATATTCTTTCAAAACTGATTTATTAATTTAGTCAATTTCCAAATTAAAATTTAATGATGTCTCCTGATATGTCATGTTTTTTCTCTCCTGCATTTTAATTTTTCATCAAGGTATAGGGCAACATTTTAAACTAAGGTCAATAGAAACAGTCAAAATATTTGTCAGTAATATAAGACAATTTGAGGAATATTGATTGAGAGGACCTAGTTATAAATTTCAGTCCTTTATAAACTACATCGAAGAATCTGTGTTTTGTCTTTTATTAATGGGAAATGAGATTGAAATGAAATGAAATGCCTTAAAAATGTACCTGAAAGTGTAAACTTTTTAACCTTAACGAATATAGATCTGATGTTATCTTAGACCTGTGTTTGATATAAATTCTTAAAAACAATGTTTGCACATGCCATCTTTTAACATTAATTACCTTTTGATGTGGTTTTTCCAGTATTTAGACTTGCTTACTGTTTTCCATAGAAGATAACTAAGCTTTTTCATTTCCCACTCCATCTATGTTTGCTCATAATTGTTCTTAGTTTTTTTGCCAGCTATGCTCTTGGTTCACATGGTATTGCTGTACCAGAACTCTTACAAACACCATGGAAACTGTTCTCACTATAATTGCTCTTTTCTACTATCCTTTGGAAGGTTCAAAGTCTATGAACAGGTGAGATGTATTACTGTTAATATACAAAACTCTAAAGCATGCTTTTTAAAAATCTTAAATATCAACATATTGTAATGTCTAGTGGACCCCTAATGTTTATGAAGGTTATTAGAACCACAGATTTTCAGTCGATATATTTATTATAGCAGGAAACAGATATACTCAAAGTGGGTAATTAAATTAAGGAAAAGGTGATAAAATGACTATTTACAAAGGTGTAGACAATGTTTAGAAAAACCAATAAGGGGACACCATAGTACCCCAGGAATAGCCACAGCAGGAAGTTTCTATTACACCATGGCCCCAAGGAGCAAGGAGAGGAAATGGTTACTGGAATCCATGCAGAGCTGTTACTTTAAGAGAGAGGGCCCCAGCAGGAGACAGGCACAACCAGCCTTCAGCCAGAGCAAGAGCCCAATTTGACTCTTCTGTCCTCCTGTTAGCCAAAGCCAATCAGCAGCCAGAAAGCAAGATAACCTATTCATATAGTCCATACAGGTCAGCCTCCCTATACATTGAGCAGGTGAAGAGTGGAGAGATCAGATCCAGAAGAGCAGATAGAAAACATATCTACCTGATTTGGGTATATATAAACTGGGAAGCAAATACCGAGCAAAGGGAACATGAGCAAAGGCACAACACTGTAAAATCAGCTTCACTGTATTCTGGGCAGGTTGTCCAGAGTAGCTAAATGTGTGGTAGGATATATGGGAAAAGAAAATAGGGATGAGGCTGGAATGGGACTTTGCCCTTGTCTGGAATCTGATCTTTATTCTACAAGTTGTAGGGAACCATTGTAGGCTTTTGAGAGGCATGACATAATCAGATCTGATTCAGGAAGAATTCTCTTGTAAAATCAGTATTTAAGATATAATGAAAGGGAGAAAGCCAGAATTTGAGTCAAGAAGCTAGTGGCCATTCTTCCTATATAAACATGTGGTTGGATGAAATAAGACCATTTCTGCATTAGACTCTTGACTGCAAAAATAGGCATTCAATTAGATTACCTATATGAAGAGGACTTTATTTAAGACAAAGTGAAAATAAGGAAGATTGGCATCTTAGCCTTGTGGCCAGGCCTAGATTAAAATTATAGAATATCTCAGCCACACAACTAAATTGGAAGGTTATGCAGAATGTAAGGTAGTTTGAAGAATGGGCTGTTGTTCTGTGGTGCTATTATAGGCCAGTCTATGAATCCCTATTTTATCCATCATTTCGAGGCTTTCTCAGGCTCTGTCCACTTCTGTTCTCACTACCAATTGCCCAGTTTTCCCTGTATCTCACATTTAATTTGAAGGAATATGATTCGGTCTGTTAAATATCATTGTCCCTATTTGGACAGAGCCTTCACACTGGCCAGCCTTAGATGAGCTGCCTCAGCTCAGATGCTGTCCCCTGATTCCGTCAGGAAGGGAGGGTCATGTGAGACAAATGACCACTGTATAAGCATTCTTCACATGACAGGTACTATTCTTAGCCTGACGATAAATGATATTTTGCAAACTTCTTTAAAAATGCACATATAATGAAAGATTTTTAAATTGGCATGAAGATATCTAAACATTTATATCTGTAAAATGAGAATAACAACTCTCATAAGACTTATGAGAATCTATGTAAATTGTATAGCACAGGACCCCATTACAAAGTGCTTGGTAAGTACTGATGATGACACTGTTGTTAAAGAATATTTCTGGGTAATACAAAAAAAAAAAAGACTATAATGACTAGGAAAAGATTCCAGACAAGTGACAGGACTTAATGTAAAATGATGGTAGTGGGAATGAGAAAGGAACAAAGTAAATGTATAGGATGCGAAGTTGCTATTTAAGGTGACTCTAAAATTTGAAGACTCAGAAACTGAGTGATACTGTTAACTTACATACTAGATGGTGAATAAGTTTGAGGGAAAGTTGTGGGGCTTATTTGAGACACTTTGATTTTGAATGTCAGTAAGAGATGAAATGTAGACAAATATTCAGGAATGAGAAGTTGTCGAAGTCTGAAAATTTGGAGTGAGGTTAAGACAAGAAATATTCATTTGGGCATCCTCTAGGGAGTTTCACTAGAGCAGAAGTTGCAATTTAGATGGTCTGCAAGTCAGACCAAGT
Organism: Eidolon dupreanum; assembly: GCA_028627145.1. Classification (NCBI taxonomy): domain Eukaryota; kingdom Metazoa; phylum Chordata; class Mammalia; order Chiroptera; family Pteropodidae; genus Eidolon; species Eidolon dupreanum. Next base: position 45,004,337 of record CM053509.1, on the reverse strand, counting down.
CACAAATATGTTTTATTTCACCTGCACAGTGTTTTTGTTTTTTAGTAAACTACTTGGCAAAGTTTTAAAATTAGGAGATCTTACATAACATCTGGATTTCTGGTTTCTCTTGGAAAAATGGAAGGCCTAACAACATTTTGGGTCAGGATTCCTTCATGATAACATTAAAGCCCCTATGTGGACTACATCATTCATTTGTATTACTTACGTGATCTCTATAAGCATATAAATTTGAAATCCTTGCTCTTACATCCTCACCTTAGAAAGTCTTTATAATTATTAGTTAATAGATATATAATGGTGTCATAAAGTTGTTTTATTTTGCTAGCTTTCAGTTTTTCACAGGGTTAAGTATATATCCAGGTGATAATTTACTGTCTATAGTCTCCATGATTAAATTATCACATAATCTCCTCTAGCCATTTATTGAGAGAAGTCCTAATAGTAAAAGTCCACATTTCTATCCATGATCATGTAGGTTTGTATAGTAGGCTTTTTATCAGTTGTACATATACATCTTTCAGTTGGATAAATTTAGCAGCTTACCTTTTCAAAACAAAATCATATGGACTCAGAAGCCTATGATAGCCTAAATAATCCTAATGTTTATTTAAATGCACTTGGTTTCTTTCTTAGAGAATGGTTTTCTGGACTTTCTCTTATAGCCTTATGAGAGACTTGATCATTTTTCTATCAGGAAAGTTCTATGGTTAAAAGTCAGTATACCTTTCAACAAACAAGACAAACATTAAAACATAGAATAACTGCTTATTTGAAAAATACTAGAAGTAGGATATTAGAGCTGGAAAAGACCTTAGATAATACTTTGTTTTACAGATGAGAAAAACTAAGAGCCAGAAAGTATAAGTAACTTTCCCAACCTCACACAGCTATTTATACCAAAAGGAAAATGCTTAACAAAAAAAGTTATAGCACAGTGTAAATAGTAGATAACTTCTAAACTCATTTCTTAGTTGTCTTGACAATATATTTTCCTTGTTTTAGTATCAAGTACTTATCCCTGGTGGCACTTGCCTTCATAATTCGTCCCACAGCTATCATTCCATGGATACCTTTGCTCTTAAGACATATCTGGCAAGAACAGAGAAAGCTTGATCTTATTCTACATCAGTTTTTACCTGTAGGGTAAGTAGTGATACAGTCCATCTACCCAAATGGCTTAAAAGGATATAGAACACTTATGTATTCCTATGGGAATATAAATTGATACAACAGCTTTGAAAAACTAAGTATTTACTAAAGCTAATTGCACTACATCTTGAGCTCAGTTAATTTCAATACTAAATATATATTCAACAGAAATGTACATATATAGGAACCGAAAGGCGAGTCAACAATGTTCATGACAGTGTTGATAATAGCTAAAAAAAAAAAAAAAAAGGGAAGCAGTGTCCAACAGAATACACTGTGGCATATATATTCAGTGAATATTATACAGTATTATAAATTAATGAACTCCTGCAATATGCAAAAAATATGGTTAAATCTCATGATTGTAGGAAACTAGACATGAGTACATATAGTATGATTCCATTTTTGTAAAATTCAAAAAAAGGTAAAACATCTACCCTATCAAAAGTCAGGATAGTTACTGGTCACCTTTGGGAATAGAGTGGAGATTGTTTGGAGGGATGAGGGGGCCTTTTGAATTGCTAATAATGCTCTGTATCCTGATCTGTATGACAGTTACAGTTTGTTTTCATATTGTGATGATTCATGAAGACTTATAGTGTACTTTATATGTTTTTGATATGCTACCTGAGATGGCCCCCACTAAACCCATTCTCTTGATGTACATGCTCTTGTATAATCCCCTTGAGTGTGAGCTAGACATTTTGACTCAATTCTAACAAACAAATATGGCAGAAGGGATGTCACATCCATGATTGGGTGTAAAGACTTTTACCTTGGGTTCCTGTCTCTCAGCTAGCTCAAGCCAGGCAGGGCAAGCCAGTTGCCATGTCATGACGTAGTCTTAAAGGAGAGGGTCACATGTGGGAGGCTGAGCCCTGCCAACAATCACGTGAGTGAGCTTAGAAGCAAATATCCCCAACATCCCCAATCAAGCCTTCAGCCAACATCTTGACAATTCATGAGAAACCCTGAACCAGAGACACCTAGCTAAGCTGCACCTGGATTCCTGACCCACAGAAACTGTGAGATAAAAATGTTCATGGTTATAAGTTACCAAGTTTTGGGGTAATTTGTAATGCAGAAAGAGATAATGCAGTGTTTATTACTTTTAAAGTTTCCTTAAATGCAGCTCCTGTCATAAAGACTTCAAAATATGTAAATCTATATTCAGTAGGTGACACTAAAGCATTTTAAAATGGCTTTTGATGCAAGGCACTTGCAAAGCCATATGCCAATATTGGATTTTCAGTAAGTTCAGAATGTTAATCACCCTTCTTTTCATTTTTCAGATTTGTCACTTTGAGTTGGTCTCTGATAATTGATCGTATGTTTTTTGGGCAAGTAGGTAAAATATTTATTACACTAAAAACTCAATCTGACTTTTTAATCAATCCATGAATATTTGGGAATGTAGGCAAATCATTTTTTTTAATAATATGGGATACATTAAAAAAAACTACTAGCATAAGCCTTTGGTTCAATTTACTATGCTTTCTATTAGATAACAGAATTGAATATTCCTAGTTGAAGTTCAAGTCCACTTTAAAGGCATTTTTGTAAGGTTTGTAACAATAAAGGTTAGATTTTTTAATAATTTTAATTGACTTCAAAGTAATCGTTCAGAATTCAAATTAATCAGAATACTCTACTCTTCAAGCATTGGTATGACATTTTAAACTTATGACTGTTGGTTGTTTTTAAGTTCCCTGTTTTTAAGTCACTTATGGGCTCTGGAATCAGACTGCCACAGCATGAAGCTTAGTGCCCTGTTACCTGTGTGACCCAGGACAAGTTATGTACCTTTCCTGCCAGTTTCTTTTTCTGGAAATGATTGTGGTACATGTCTCACAAGGTTGGATTAAATGAGATAATGCATGTAAAGTGCCTACATTGGTGCCTGGCACAAGTGAGCACTTAATGTTAGCTGTTGTTACTATTAATTATTATCTGCTTTGTGCCATAATTGCACCTGTAATGTTTTCAGAGCTTTATCTTAATAAGTAATGTGTGATATAAGGTACTACAGTAAAAATTTTAATGTGGTTATAACACACACACTATCATAAAAATTATTTTTTTAGGATTCTCTATAGTTCTAATTGTATGTAAAACTTACATTGTCAAAATATAACATTTATTTATACTTTCTTAAATCTCAAAAAACTAGTGTTTTACAAATTACCAACACTTAGAACACAAAAAATAATGATTTCATATGGTCACTGTTCAAAATTATCAATGTAAACTTTTAGCTGGTTTTTAGACGTTATTCCTAACTTAATGTCAAATTCCTTAATGCCAAAGATTCACATTTGACACTAATATGTTTCTATTTCTTTTTCCTTCAACTATGCCAGTGGACTCTGGTTCAATATAATTTTTTGAAATTTAACGTGCTGCAGAATTTGGGAACATTTTATGGTTCTCATCCATGGCACTGGTACTTCAGTCAAGGATTTCCAGTTGTTCTAGGTACTCACTTACCCTTCTTCATTCATGGCTGTTTTTTAGCCCCAAAAAGGTACCGGATACTTTTGGTGACTGTGCTGTGGACACTGCTAGTATATAGGTAAGATTTTATTTATTTAAATAGTTAACTTTCATAATTTAACCAAGAAATTATTCAAAAAGTAAATATCTTTTGGAGATGCAGTTAATCTTTTATGATTTGTTAATGGGGATTATTTAGCAACAGAGAGGCAGTAATTTTGCTGATGCTCAGGTAGAATGAATACTTCTGATATGTATAGTTTCCTTAACAAGGATTACACTCAATTTTTAAGAAGTTGAACAAGTTTCATTTGCTCCTAAAAAACAGAGATTACCAAAATTTTAAGTATTGAAGAACCAGAGAAATATTTTTAAATGAAAATATATGCATCTTTATTCCAAATTTGAGTAATATGACTTACTTGTTTTGGTAATAGAAATCCATTTTTTAGAATACTGACATTAGACACTGATATCAAATATTAGAATTACTTTTAACACATCATCGCCTTATAACTAAAAAATGACACTAATTCCCAAAGCATGAAAGTCAGTCTCAGTACTCAGAAAAACAGGTCATGTTAATTATTTCATTTTAAATACACTAATCCCAAACTATCATATAATATGTAAAAATAATTTTTTATATCTTTGTTTTATTATAGCATGTTGGGCCACAAAGAATTCAGGTTTATCTATTCAGTTTTACCATTTTGTATGGTGTTTTGTGGTAAGTATTTTTGTTCAATATAGAAAAAATATAAAGAAATAGTTAGAAAACAGTAAACTCATTAAACTCTAAAATATTATTTATTTTCAACTAGACTAAAAGAGAATTGCTTCTTAATTACAAAATAATTATGTTGCTGCAGTATTCTTTTTTTGCAGCCTAAATATCCTTTTTCCTGTGTCCTGTAAAGTGAGATAAAATCATAAAGATCCAATATCCAAAGCACCTTTTGGTGGTGGTATTTCTAGCTATTAAAAATCTTTCACTAAAAAGTAATGGAATATCTTTTTTAGAATAGCTACTTTATGGTTAGACTACGAAGTTCTTCATTCACAAATGAAAATATGTTTATAGCTGCTGAAACTAGTTTTTAATGCTTTTAATGCTTTAAGACTCACTCTAATGCATATGCAGTTTTTAAAGTGATTCACACCTGATTTTATTTTTGGCCTTTTCTCCATAATTTCCTGTAGGTCTTGGCAATAATTTTTTTACATGTGACTTCTCAAGTTTTATGTTACTCAGCTCTGGAAAATATGAATTTTTACATTGGTTGGTTTGGAAAAATCATGAATTTTTTATTAACTTTATTAACTTCAAGTTTAATTCAGAATAAATGACTTGGTTTCCTTCAAATATTAATCACTAAAAAAAAAAAATCACTGGACTGGAGAGAGAAGAAATGAGTCATCAATGGGACTAGAAACAGGGAAAAGCCAAGGAGTTAATAGTATCACACTTTTTACTTAAAAAAAGAACTCAAACCAGTTAAGTAGCCTTCTTGACCAAGTTTACATTATGTCCTACAGATCTCAGATGTACTCTCTTCAATTTAGGTACAAACATACACAGCTATATATTTATACATCTTAAGTGCTGAAACCGGTGTTAAATTATGCCATTACTATATACACAAATGCAAGCACATATAAAAATATAGGCATCTATTTGTAAGTCTTAAGAATAGTGGGTCCATTTACCAGAGCACATTTATTTATATTTTATAAAATGAGTCACTATTCATATTTTAACTTTTTCTTTTTTATGACAGCTTGAGTTATAATTAAAACAAGCTTGGTTTCTGCCCAGGTGAACACTGCCAGACTACTAGAAGACAAATACATGTGTGTTTGGTTTGGTTAATTTAGGAAGTTGTTTTGATTCCATTTTTATACACTGGGTTTTTCCAGCATTCCACTTCTATGGGTGTCTTTACAAAGTGTTTTAGGGACTCAGTTTTCTGCACCTCATGCCCAGTCCAAAAGATGGCATCTTTAATTGTTAGGGTCCTAGTAATCCCTTGTTCCCAGTACTAAAGATTTAGATAAAATGATGAGGGTTGAAGAGCTCCTTTTGTCATGGACAAGAACCAGCCTTTCTCCCTCCTGCTTCCACTCAGAATGACCCCTAAAGGACAGAGACCCACCAAAACCTCTGACCTTCTCACAGGATGTGATCTTTCCCTCAGGACACATATACCCAAGGTTCTTGAGTGAACCAAAAGATTTTGATTCTTAGGAGTCTTATGCTGCCATTAAGAGTCAGAACTCTTTAATGCCAACAGTTTCCAACAATAGGACAATTAAGTAGTGAGCTCACCTAGACAGAAGTCAGGAATGATGTCATATAACAGTTCTTTTTGGAGTTCTTGATATTGTAAATAATCCAGTTTGAGCTTTTTCTAACTACCTGAAATCTTGAGTTTATTAATGCCAGATTTATTCTATTCTTGCATGATCTATTTTGACCTGATTTTATATAAACATGACAACTCTATTGGCAACCACCTCAAAATTTAGTCGCTTAAAACTCTACTTATACTTACTTACATGTCTGTATTTGAGCTGGGCAGTTCTTGTCTCTACCGAGTTTATACAAATGTGATCAGCTGCAGATGGGGTACACAGCTCTTTTGACCGAGGCTGGTTTCTCACATTTGGGGTTCAGCTGGCTATAAGCTAAGGTTCCTCAGTTCTTCTATGTGCTCTCATTCTCCAGCAGGCTAGCTGGGCTTGTTCAATGGGTATAAGCAGGTTCTAAGAGAAGGAATGGTAGTATACAGGGCCCTTTGAGGCCCAAGCATGGAACTGGCACACTGTCACTTGTACCATTCTTTTGGTCAAAGCAAGTCACAAAGCCAGGCCAGATTCAAGAGATGAGAAATAAACTTCAGGCTCATGTAGGAACTAGATATAGGAAGAGTAATTGCAGCCATTTTTTAATCTGCAGTAACTTTTCTTGCCTAGTTTGAATTTCCCTCAGTCCTATCCAAAAGTAGAACTTAATTCTAGAAAACATACCTTCTGTGATTGGCTCTGATCCTTAGTAAACTGTATAACCTTGTGCCTCAGTTTCCTTATCTGTAAAAGAAAGGCGCCATTGGTCTAGTAACACTGAAATTGTTAAGTTGAACCTGTCATTTGTGCTGGTATGTTTACAGCACTTGCTATAAATTCTGGGTTGGGTGTTGAATGTTTTTGCCACAGTGGCCAATGCAGACTTGCTTGTCTCGATTAGGCCACTTTATTTTTCTATATGCTTATCTTTTTATCAAAATTGCACATGTACATTGTTTCAAAAGTCATTCCATAAGGAGTTTGTTTTAAAAAAATGGTTCTCCCCTCCCCCCAACTCCCAGAGGCAATCATACTTTTAGGTGGTTATTTTGATATTTCTCTCTAAATAAAATGCTAATACTGCCCTTAAAGATCTTTGGTTTTGGTATTACCAACTTCTCACTATGGAAGATGAAATTACAGCTTATTTCCTTAGCAAAGTAGCAACATAAAATTCTTGCTACCTCCTTCTGTTCCCAGTACTCTCACATGGTTCTTAATAGTTCAGATATTCTTCCCCAGGTCCACTCTCCTGAACATTCCATTCCCGAATTAAACTACCCTTTGTTTTCTCATGTAAACAGTGGAATCAAGTTGACCTAACAGTTTTCTCAAGGAATATTTAAAAGTGAAAATGTTAACTCAGAAATATCTCTAATTCATAGAACTTGGGAGAGATTTTTTTTTTAACATTCGTTTTAATATTTCTTGCCCAACTAGGATGCATCCTTGCTACTCCTCAGTGTTTGACAGGATCAGTTACATACAACCCCCAATTTTCATCCTCTTTGTTACAGTGAACCTTTGGGTAAGAAAAAATTCATCAGTCATTGCTAGAGAATACAGAATAACACACTATCCAAAACTTTAAAACTGATTGTGTGTATCAAGATAAATCATATATGACAATTAGGAGATACGGCTGAGTAAAGAAACTAACTCATGAGGGACCTTCTTATATACTCATTTTTAGACTTTACCTGGGAGAGTAGTCAATTAGCACAGAAAAGATTAAAAACAATTTTTTTTAACACTAGGTCTGATGAGAGTGATTTGGTAAGAACCAAGTATATTACAAAAAGAAATACTCATGTACAAAAAATAATAATAAACAACCATCAGTGTCATCCTCTAATCATCTAGTCCCATTCCCCAGTGATAATTATCACTTATAAATTCCTCCAGAAATTTTCTGTATACTCACTTTAAATATCTTTTTGTAGGCCCAGATAACAGGAGTGAATTCAATATTCTGGGATGTTACTTAGCATTGAGTTATCGAGAGCTACTATGTGAAATGGAGGGGCCTGTATTCTAACAGGTAGTCACCAGGGTTCGTACTCAGTCCTTGTTGTCATGGAAACTACATGAGACTGAAAGATTTCTCTAAGTGGTTCAATAGGACATTTAGAAAACTTGTGTTCCTAGAATCTTCAGTAATTGTGAGGGGGGTTTTACATTTCAAATTAGGTAATACTTACATTACCTGGTGGTGACTATATCACCTTGTGAAGCTAGCTCATTTTAGGGTAGATCCATTTAGTGAGAACTACATCTCTTTATTTGTATGTATAATTAAGCAGACTTACTGGATGGCAGCTATTAGGATCTTCTTAATTATCTCTTTTAAATAGTAAAACCATACTGTTTACCTATAAGAAAACCATGGATTCTGGGCTTCTCTTGTGGTTCAGTCTGATATTCAGTCTGTATCTTTACAATTCTCCCTTTAGCAACTCCAATTTCTTAAATCCCCTTGGGAAACTTTTCAAGGTCAGATGGTTTGAAAACCTTCAGTCTTCAGATTCAAGACTATTCAACTGTCTCTTCTCTTCCCAACATTTTATTATTTCTTCAAATAATACAGAGATTCATTTCTCACTAAAAGGACCCATCCTAAAATGAGCTAGCTTCAAAGTGAAAATCACCACAAAATAATATAAGCACTACCTCACTTAAAAGACTCCTCTCAGTAGTAAAGCTAGAAAGACAAGCACATTTTCTTCCAGCATTCCCACCAGAATGCCATTTTTACATTAGCCACCATGTATTCCAGTTTTATATCAGTCACCTATACCACTGTATTTGTCCCTAGTGCTGTTAAGTTTCTGGTAAAACTTTAACAACTAGTGAATGAACAAACTGTTAATGAGTGAACCACTTTAGAGCCTATGGTATACTTGAATATTCCTGAGAGCAAGTTGTCTTCTGGGCCTTGTTGGAGTAGACTACTGAAGTGTTTTGCCTGTCAATCCAGGGAAGCACTTCACTTTCGAGCTGTATTTGCTGCTTTATCTGTGGCTGGAATTACTAGAGGGCAGAACTTTTGCAATCCTCTTTCAGTTTCTGATAAAGCTAATTCTAGTTTTCATCTTCTTCAGTAGGTTCCTCATTTTACCATTTCAAACATCTTACAAATTTAGATTTAAGTTTTAAACATAAGCTTGGTTTTCTTGATCTAGCTACATTTTTTTATCACACTTTTCATAATATTCTTTGGTTAATCAGAGCTATTTTTAGTGGCACTATGTGAAACGGCTGTGTGATATTCCAACTACTGAATGGAATGCACTGTACATAATGTTATCTAAAATATTCATAGAGGAACAAAATTGAGCATCTAAGATTTCTTGCCCAAATTTGCTTTTAACTGTCAGTTGTATGTTATCAGATGTCTTAGAATAGATGAAGTTATTTTCATGTCTATCTTCATACAGGGTATTCACTAAACCACCTGAAAACATGGAAGAAACCAGCTCTAAGTTTCCTGTTTTTATCAAATATGATCCTTGCTCTCTATACTGGTTTAGTTCATCAACGAGGTACTCTTGATGTCATGACTCATATTCAAGAACTCTGTTACAAAAATCCTAATAAATCTGCAGCTTCAGTGTTTGTAATGATGCCTTGCCATTCTACTCCTTTTTATAGGTAATAAAAGTTGTTCCACTATATGCTATTATTAAGAAAATGAAGCTACTTTAAAATTCCTTTCAGATTCCTGAATTTAAATTAATTGATCATTGATCAAACAATTAAATTTAAAACTCCATATTTATTCACTGCTGAATTTTACAAACCATTTGAACTATGTTGTCAATGAAAATCATATACTTTTAACTTCAATATTTTTTAAAAATTTATATGTAAATTACCTGATTTAAATATAGTATATTTTATAGATTATTTGATGGTATGCTTAGTAAAGAAATTATCATTGATCTTACTACAAATCTTTGTGACAAATACCTTATGTGTATACAGTATTGAATTAATTTCAAAACACGAGCTTCTAGTCCAGATTTACTACTGGGTTTTTGCCCTGATCTTAAACGAGTCTTTTTAATCTCTTTGGGTATCAGTTGTATAGCCAATAAAAATTAGGGAATTCAGTTAGATAATATCCTAATGATTGAATTAAGTGTTTCTGAGAATATAACACTAAAATTGCCTTAACTATGCTGGTATCTATCCATTTGGCCCTATGCTTATTATTTCAGGAAGCTATATTAGTTACTAATTGCCTAATAAAGGTACAAGGGCAAACAGCTTTTCTTTAGAAAATTCTATACCTATTTAACTTAATCTGGCTTTAAACAATCTATTCTTTCATGTGCATAGTCAACCTAATGTCAAAGTTGACATCCTTTTAAGGTAATTTAACACTTTTGGAAAATGTGCATTTCATGGATAAAATAAACCTCTCACATATTGATTTTTATTAATTTTTTCCTGAAGCAAAATTATAAACGTGGCTTTCTGCATGGTCCATGCAACTAGTGTTGTCATAATTCATCAATCCATCTTTTTAGTATATACTTTAGTCTTTCTATGCCACAATAAAACCATTACTTATTTGGATGTTAATCAGTGAACATATGCTGCTCTCTATTATTAAATCTTACTTATATAAGAACAATAACAAAACAAAAACAAAAACAAAAAAAACCCACAAACCTTGTCATTGAAGGATGTGATCCATCCCCTTTCAGAGTTGAAAGGGAAGAGAGCAACAATCCTTTCTGGTTCATGTCCAGTTTTCTACCTTGCCTAATAAACCTATGGGGAATTACTCTCTTGTTAACAAGTAACCTACCTGGTCTCAAAGGCCCCTTACATTCCTGGAAGACCATACCAGTGTTAGAGAATATTAGGTCCCCCAAGCTCTGACCTACCATTCTATCTTGAAATGGAGTTGCATACTTTAGTTTGGACTTATAGGTTATGCTCCTCCTGCACTGGTACATGCTATGAAATCATATTCTACATCTTTGAGAAACTGCTTGAACTTATAGGTTATGCTCCTCCTGCACTGGTACATGCTATGAAATCATATTCTACATCTTTGAGAAACTGCATTAAAGGCTTGCTTCTTCACCTTAGCTGGAACTCAGTTTAGATTCAGATTTTACATTTTGTTATGTTAACATGACGTATCTTAAGAGTAATCTGAAAACTTTCACAGCTTCTTGTAATTATAATGATAACTTTCTTTTTATAGCCATGTCCACTACCCACTTCCAATGAGATTTCTTGAATGTCCCCCAAACCTGACTGGAAAAAGTCAATATCTTGATGAAGCAGATATATTTTATCTAAATCCCTTAAACTGGTTGTATAAAGAGTTTCACAACAATTCAACATTACCTACTCACTTGATCATCTTCAGCATCTTGGAGGAGGTAAGGAAACATGAAAAAAAGGGAAAATGGTATTTTACCTTACCTTAGGTTTAGCAGGTAAATAGACAATCTAACTTTTTTATGGTCCCTTTTATCCCCCATATTTTGTAATTGGTAACTTTTCCCTAGTCAAAATCAGCCCCAATTCCATATATATATGTAACTTACCATGAGTTAATTTAAGAAATGACATTGTTTTTATTTTTTTAAAAGTTGTAGAGGCGCAAATCACAATAGGCCATTCTAAAATTCTTAAAACAGTACTCAGCAAAATGTAGCCTTTATTTACTCAAACATTTATTTACTTCTAGGAAATAAGTGCTTTCCTAATTTCAAGAAACTACGAGAGAACTGCTGTTTTCTTTCACACTCACTTGCCAGAGGGTCGAACTGGAAGTCATATATACGTCTATGAACGGAAGTTAAAAGGGAAACTCAACATAAGATGAAAGTCTGAACTGTGTTTAGATTTTCCCAGAGAAATAGAAAGTACTGGGTAGAAATATTCAGATGCTGCTTAAAATGTGCTAGTAAACACTGGGTAAGATTCATGGAACTAGCAAAACCCCACTATGAACTGCTTTACCAAATATTACTACTGAGGAAATGTATGAAAACTATCACAAAGTATAAAATCATATATTAATACACTGCCAGATTTTAAATAGACCTTTAGTTTTCCTCATGACGTAGTTTTATTGTTTCTTCCACAATATTCAGATGTGCAAGAAATTTCACAAGAGAACAAGTCAGCAAGTTCATAAGAAGGCAGCAAATTCTTCACAAGTCAACGGGGCTCTTGAACCCACAAAAAGACAAGAAGCAAGAGTAAGATTATAAAATGTTAAAGAAGAAATTCCATCACAATGTACTTTTCTCAAGCTCTACTGCAAATTTAACACAAATATCAGTGTTAATTACACTTTGTTACGTATGATTTGAGCTTGCTTTAGCTCATATACTGAAAGGAAGTCTCGTTTCATGCACAAATCTGTTGCATGTCTGGCTTCCTTAACAAAACTACAGTTCAACATTTCCACTGCAAAAAGATATTCAGCAAAGCTAAACTACAGGAAAATGCAGGTTAGTAAGCTTTTGCTTGATGCTTCTGAACAATAATATAAAGTCATCTTAGAAATAATAAAAAGACATTATCATGATATTTCATCTTAGTTTCAACACCAAATATTGTAGAAAGCATCCATGTTTGTTACAGTTTTCTATTTTAACTTAATCATGATGGTCAATATTTAGGATCAAAAGGTAATTGCCCCAACTCTATTTCGAGATTTGCCATGTGTCTTCCATTAGTGCGACCATATTTATGCCATTTACCTTCCCTTTTATAAGGTTGTGGCTGAGGGTGCTTCTGCTCTTGTTTTCGATGCCTGGAGTTTTCAATATTTACCATACGTTGCTTTTTATCTGGTCGACTGAAAGCAGTAAACACATTTTTCATCTATGTTATTCGAGTTGAATTTATTTAAACAAGAAACAATTTTTATGTTTTCCATTAATCTATTATCTGAATACTCTGAAAAAAGGATGTTAAATTGATCTGAAGTATAATCCTAGTATAACCATACCAAAAAGATTATTATATTTTTATCTTATAGAAAAAAATAGACAAACATAACTATTGACAAATAGGAAACACTCAACAGATAAAAACAGAAATGTGACAATAAAATAATGAGATGTGTTTCCATTATTTTTCTTCCTTTCCTTAAAAACCAATCCCTCCCCACTGGTTTCATCCCTCAGCAGAAATATGTGTATATATCTCTTAAAAACAAATCTTTTTTTTTTTTTATGACAGCTAAGGTTCATGAACAGTGTCTACATTTACTGCTTTCCCCAGACTCTATAATCAAACTTCTGTAACAACTTCACTGAAACAGTCCACAATGCCATCAGGATTTGGTCACTACTTCACTTGAAACAGTCCGTAATACCCCCTATGGCTGACTACCCAATTCACCAGCCAAGAAATCCAGTCCTTTATATATATAAAGCATTTGACACACCTATATATTCCTTTTCCTTGAGATCATCTTTAAATTTTCATTATGCCACTCTCTGGTCTTGTCATTCTCAGACTTCTTTTCCTACAGCCCTTTAGATTGGTGTTCCCCAAGAAGTCTGATAAATACCTCAGCCTAGACTATCTCTACACACATAGAGAGTCTGGGCTAGAGAGAGTCATATAATAACTAATAGCCAGCTAATCCTCTCCATTTGGATTTCAATAGGTACCTCCAAGTGCAGTTCTCATTTTCAATTCCCATTACCCCAAACCGTCTGCCATTCCTTATCTTAGAGGTATGAATATCCAACTAGTGACCCAACCCAGAAATCTGAAAATCGATGTTAATTTCTACTTCTCTTTCACAAGAAATATCACCAATTTTAGTACTGTCTCCCTCTTTCCACTCCTGCTTATCAGGCTCATGTCTGTATTGTTTTAAAGACCACTTTCTACCTTCTAGCTTCACCCTTTCCAACCAATCCTCCAGGCTGCTCCAGTGACCTAAAATGTAATAAAGCAAGTCCTTGAGCATAAAACGAGGTCCTTATGATCTGAACATTTTCTCCTTAAAGTGGCATGTCTTCACGGCCCCAAATCAAAGTTCCCTTTGAGTGGCATGTCCTATCTGGTTGACAAATTCATATATCCTTCAAAAGCCAGTTTAAAAACAGTAGTTCAGAGGCTACCTCATATATGAAACCTTCCCAAAAATCTCCAGAATGAGACCACTATGTATAATATGCCTCCTTACTTCAATTTCATTAATTTTATCTAACTCTCTAAAAGTTTGTGAACTCCTTGACAGCAAGAATTTATTTGTTTCCTCAGGACAGCTTCACAGTGCTTTTCTTATTATAAGCACTAGATACAGTTGACTAAAGACACCAGAATCAGTCTCATTATTTTATAGACACATTACATTTATTAAGATATATATATGTATGTGTATATATATATCACTATCTCAAAAGTAAAAAAAAGGCTAACATTTGAAGATCAGGCACGTTTCATGTTACAGAATATAAAGCTGTAAGCAATGCATACAAAGTTATTTTGAGAAGATGTATATAAAGCACACACATTAGAACTTGTGGCTTGCTAAGTGTGCCTCTTTGATCATGCCTCTCCCTTTATCAACAATAATTTTGTAATTATATTAACATCATAATTTCGTTGATAAGTGGGATAGACAAATGAAAATATGTGGGACATCCCAACTGTTTATATGAGCTCTTCTAATTTTAGAGTGAAATTTGTATTGTTCACTCCTAGCTTCCCAAAGTAAGTAAATAAATGAAAGATTAAAGGAAAATAATTTCACTTAACTATCTTTTCATACAGACTAAAATGAAAAGAAATAAGCTAAAATAGGATTTATATATCCTTAACTGATTTTTAAGGTAGATATTAAACCATTTGTTCAAGTCAAACTGATTACATGAAAATTTCAGCCTGTAATAAGCTATTAATTTAAAATTATATCTTTTAATTTATTCTATATTTTCTGGCAACAAAGTACTTTTACAAATAGTACTGTTTTGTTTTTTTTTTTTACAAAAAGTACTTTACAAATAGTAACATTGCAAAAAACTTATCAAATGATAAAATACTATCCAATCTATAAATGTTAAAAACTATTATAATAACATGGTGCTATATAAACCGACCTGGGTCCATATGGAGGGGAAAAAGTGTGACCAAAGAAGTGTCTATATATATATCCATCCAACTTCTCAAACACTCCATCATTATCTACTTGATATTCCTTCATGTCGTTAAGATAATCTTTAACATCATTAACAAAGTCAGTGAAGAGCTTCTGATCATGTATAAAGACACCATGTACGAAATACTGATTGACGAATTGATCGAGTTCTTTCCAATGATGAAAACTATCCAGTTTTTCTAGTAAGTACCTTTCAATTAACTGTCTAAATTCATCTATCCTTACAGGATTCAACACTTTCATATTAAAAAGGTTAATGGATTCCTGTTGAGCACATTCAAATACACCAGAACAAGCCTTTCTGAAGGAATTATAATTTTCACTACAGCCATGCTCAGCACTGCATTTCTGTGAATTTGTATTTTTTCCAAATTCTTCAAAGTGAATTGGCTTTTCTTTCCTTCCCTCTCTTTGCATAGTAGAGCCTCTACTATTCTGGTTTTGTGTACGTGCCTTATACTGTGGATGTAAATATTCACTGAAAACTGTTGGTTTTTTAGCTGCTCCTTCTTTTGTAGCACCAAATCTTTTATTGCCCTTTTCATCAAAGATATTCTTGGTGGTATCTTTGAAATGCCTGAAAGTGGATTTAACTGAATCTGAGAATTTTTTCAGATTTTCTTTCACAGCTTCTTTAGCTTGCTTAATTTTTTCTTTATGATGCCTCACAAACTCCTTGGTAGAATTCTTCATGGCATCAAACGTTTCCTTAACCGAACCTAAAAATGTTTCCTTTGACTTATTTTTAGCCCTGTGGTTTCCTCTGCTCCCTTTCTTTTTTCCATCAGTTTCTTGTTTTGCATTCTGATCTTTTGCCTCAACATACAGTCTTTCCCACAAATCAGAACGCTGCTGTTCAAAGTTTAGCTTCTGCTCCAGCTCAGTGAGTCTTTCCCGTAAGATTTCTACCTCCTTTTTTTCAGTCAATACTTTGGGAGAGTCTGGATTGCTAGAGCTTATCTGCTGAAGTTCCACCCTTAAAGCCATGGTTTTTAGTCGTTCCCTTTCCAGTTCCCGTCTTAGCATCTTTGCTTCTGCCAATAGCGTCTCCCTTTGATTAAGGAAGCTGTGTGTTTTCTGCTTTTCTTCTTTCAAATGCTGCTTTAGTTTCTGATTTTCTGTAACTAACTCTGTACTTGTCCCTTTATCTTCCAATATTCTAATTTGTTCTCTTAGTTTCCTTAACTCTTCCTGTAATGAAGACAAGGCTTTTTCTTCCTTCTCCAGAGTTACTCTTAAATACTGATTTTCTGTATCAAGGCTCTTTTTCTGAGTTTCAAAGGACATCTTCTCTGATTCAGTAGTGGTCCAACACCTTGCAAGGTTTTCCTTCAAAGACTAAGTTTTTTTGAAAGAGAAGAAAGAAAAATGTCAAGTGCTTTAAAAACTGATTTAAATCTTTAAGATATAATACTCCATAAATGTTTAGTATCTGTATCTGCAGAGACTATCCTTTATGCAGTTTTTCAAATATATAAAAATTAGAAAAAAACATACGTAAGAAAATGCACAAGAGCTATATCAAAATAAGAGCATAGTATGTTCGAAGAATTTAAAGGCAGAAAAAAAATAAGCTAGTTTGGTTTAATCCCTAAGATTCTGAAAAATAGAGGGTGCTTCTGATTAGTGTTTCCCGTAATCACATGATATCTTTAACGGTTTCTAGGCCCACTAAGAAGTTAGGAGAAAAGGAGACAGGCCTTCTGTTGACTACAGGACTCCAACTCTCTCCTGAGATGGCTCCTAGAGAGAATTTAGCCAGGACTAAAGGTTTCTCTTATTTTGGGCGAGGGAGATTATCTTTAAAAGTAAAATTACATCTAGAGATGACTTTAGGCTTCAAAAAATTCTCTTTAAATTCATTGCACTCTTAGAAGGAAAAAATTCAATAATCTTGGTTCCTATTTGAAACATCTTAGTCCTATGCAAATTAACATCTCTAAATTCTGATAAATCATATAATTTCTCCTGCACTTTAAAGTACTGTAACATTTGTAACTAATTCCCCCAATTTCAAATAATCTTTTGATGGAACTGTTACCAGATTAGCAATATAATTCTAAGGTCAGCACCCTTAATAGAAATTGTGTTCAATCAGTTTTGCAGAATTTTGCTGCAGCTCAAGGTAGCCCTGAGTGGTCTGATTTTTCTTTGAACACATGTACTAGTAATTGACTTTAACCAAAACAGCAAGAAACTATAAACAGTCTGTTTATACAAGTTAATGATTATTAGCACTATCTAGCCAGTTAAAAAATCTAATATATAAATCAGCAAAATAATACTTATATTTTACTTAATTTTCCACAGAATGGCTATCCCATTTGAAGCAGACTAGAAAAATATCGATTTGCTGAAACAAGCAAAAAAAAAAAAAAAAAAAAAGTCTTCTAAGAGAATGGCAGTATTTTCTACTTGAAAAATAACTATCTGAAAGGGATGTTTCACTATCTAGCTCATTAATCTTAAGAGAAATTAAAATTTAAAATTTCATTATAGTTATTTCATCTGCTGTGTGATAGTAAACAAGTTTCATTTCCCCATCAGAAGTGGTCTGTGGAGCAGAACAGAGTGATGTAGCATTATCTTTAAAAAATGCACAGGCACAGGGAGCCACAGAATGACTGGAGAACACAAAATGCCGTATCCAGTAAACTCCATATTCTTGAATTAAGTGACTGGTAAGTAGATCTTGGGAAGGTCTTCCATGAAGATCTTCAAAATCCAAACTACATTTATCAACAGCTGGAGACAAGAGCTCTGTAAGAACTAACTCAGTAAGATCTATGTAGGGCAAGTCTCCCAAAAACCATGAAACCATGGTGGAGAGTAAGAAAATGGCTACTCTTTTGAAAACATCCTCTGATCAAGGTAGGGAAAACTATAGTATTTACAATTAACTTCAGTAGTCCCTCCCTGAAAGATTTAATACAGTTGTCAAGTGGGATTCTATCTTCGAAATAAATGTAATCATAACCCTATATGGGATACATAAATTGTGAAGGAAATTTGGAAGAACTGAAGGAAAAAAGGACAGTTTCCTTTCCTACCCCGAGTTTATCTACAATGCCTATACCCTTCCCAGGGAAGAACGAGATAGGGGACCAGCTATTTGGCTGGTTCTCATAAACCCATAAACATTTTAGGTAACTATACAGAACGAACAGCACAGTCCTACTGAAGCTGGGTGACTTTTAAGTAGGAAAGTATAACATGCTTTCTCTTTCATCAGAACTAACAAGAAACCAAAGGAAAAAAACTGGCTGATTATTTCTCTTGGTCAAGGGAAGAGCTTAGGCTACAAACTCTCCTCTTTCTCTCTCACTGAATGAAAATGTTTTGTTCAGCTCTATAAAAATAAAGTTAATAATGTTATATATATATAGATATATAGAGGTTATATAGATATATATAGAGAGAGAGAGAAAGAGAGAGAGATATATATCAATTTAAAATAATGTTAACAATAATGATTAGGACTAAGTCACATAAATGGAATTAAATTCAGCTCTGCCAGTTGCTAGTCTTAGGAAAGTTACTTAACTTTTTTGAACCTCTTTCCAGTCTTTAAAATGAAGTTAATACTTGCTTAATTCACAGGGCTGTGGTAAGAAATGAGAAATACTAAATGTGAGATACAAAAGTGACTAGGACACAGCAAGCAGTCAATAATTACCAATATTATTATTGATTTCCTAATCTGCACTGTACTTGTATCTGAATAGCATAGTAATTATTGCCTAACAATTATTTTATAAAATTTATCAGTAGTACACACCTTATAATCTGTAACAGACTCTTGTTCCTGTTGACACTGGGAAAGATAATCCTTCATATCATTCAATTCATCTTCATGAATCTTTCTGACTAACTGTTGACGCTTCTGAATCTGAATTGTGCCTAAAAATATTTATTAAAGATAACATAAATATTACGATGAACAATATTTTAAAACAGATAATAAAATATTTAATCTGCATATATTTAACTATTTAATCCAGATAGGATTGTTTTCTTCAAAATACCAGCACTTCAGTTCTATAAAAATTCTGAATATATAAACAAAGAATAAGTAAAATCTCATGGTGTCACTTGAGTGGTGGTGGATATATGTTAATATAATATAAATCAGGCCAAGTACATTAATATATTTTTTATTTTTATTTTTTTAGCATACACCCAGGGACATTTAAGCAGTTCACTATCTTTTTTATTAAAATAAGCCAGCCCACATAATCCTAAAAAAGAAAACAATTTATTTAATGTTTTTAATCTTACTATATTGAAGGCACTCAAGTTTGTTGTTTTTGAGGGACCTCTGAGGTACATAAAGTGTTGCATTCCTCCAGAGAAAGAAACGAACCATGCAGTCTATTCACAGGTTATAATAAAGAAAAACAAAAATGTCTGGTTTTTCTCACTATATTTTGCCTAAATTATACATCACAAACCCAAAAGGTATAGTAAGGAAAATAATTGGCTAACTATGATTACCCACCACACTCAAAGCCAAATCTTAAGAATCCTACATTGGTTAGGTCTATACTGGAGTAACACTGTCCCAATCCCAGCAGTGATAAAAGAATCTTAAACCAATTAGGATGCTCTATATTTTCACCTTAAAAAACAAAAATGTTAATTTTCCAAGACATGCTGTTCACATGCTACTACTACATGCTGCACGCATGAGGAAAAAAAACACTAAATCAAAAATAAGGCAAAATGCATTTGACAACTTTAAGACTACATCTACTGAGTGGCAGAGCATTATATAAACATAAAAGAATTTTGTAACAAACGGATATAATGATAGTTTACTATTTCTTCTCTCACCGCTAAAAATTAATTTTTAATTTAATACATCTTTAAAAACAAGAGAAAACTTTTGCCAAATTACAAACAACTGTTACCAGTGAACAAATGATATCCTATTAGGATTGACTTCCTCTCTTTAAATTTTGATTTATAAAAGCATAGCCAATTTATTTCAATATTACTCAAAAGAATCTCAGACTTTTTTAAATGTTAAAATAAATACATCTGATAGTTCTCAGAGTGACAGAAAATCTGTTTCTTTTCAAACTGCAAATAGGATGAATTCTTTTGCCTACTAGAAAATAACCTAAAACTATGTGTTGAGATCAGAATTGGTAGTACCATACATAGTGTATGTTTGATGACTTTTTATGTGGCCTTTATCAAGTTTACTATTGGGGTTTTTACCCGGTTACATCTTCAGCTGCCTAACTACAAAGTTACTGCCCAAAGTACAACCTGGCCTTCTGGTCATGTGTACAGGTCTACTGATCTTAATCACATTAACCCACTGTCAGTTTTTGCTGTCACTGCTATAAGACTTCTACAGATAAGAGTCTCAATCTCACCAGAGCTTCCAGCCAATTTATCCAGCTACCTGTTGGATGCAATGTTTGGGGTATCTTCATAGAAAAAAAAAAACTGAATTTCAACAGCTGCCTAAACCATTCTAGAATAAAGTTGGGTAAAAACAAACCAAACTAGCTATCTATTCGCTTTATCATATAACAAAACTCTTCCCCAGTTAACACCCCCACCTCCAAAAGTAAAGCAGCTAGCACTTCCTGCAATTTAAAAAATAAACCACCAATATTTCAAGTATCCCGGCTCAAAGTTCTGTTTTTCTTTATTATTTCAATGTCCCTTATTTCACCAACCTTCTCACCATCCCACAATCGCTATAATTGTTAAGGCCCTTGTCAACAAATATCTAAATTACAAAACATTCCACAGACTGTTCTAATTTTTCCCCTACTATTTTCTTTCCTGTACTTTTCCTCTAAAATTACTGCCATCAGATCACTCTATAAATCAAACTCTCCTACCTGGATTCCAAGATGTTTTACAGTATAATAACATCCTGCATATTCTAACCTTATACTCCATTATTTCTAAATATCAATTCTGCTATAGTCCAACCAATCTTCCCACTACTCCCAAACCCAGCAAGTATATTTTCAGGTTATCAGGTTCTCCATTGATGGAATATTCCCCTTTCCTCCCACCTAGCATAAGCATAAGACCAGACAAGACAAATCCTACCACCTCCAGGATGACTCAGTAAGTGTAGCCTTTCAGCTACAATCTGTGTTTATGCTACATAATGAGGCATCTACTTATGTTGTTTTTCTTTACCAGCAAAGAAAAAGTAAGGAAGATAGGTAGATGCTTCATACATGAAGATTTTTCTTTAAACTTTCATAAACACTTTCAGAATCTGAAGTAATCCCAAATACCTGCAGTAAATTCTTTTACTATCCTCAGTGATCTTAGTTTTCTTTTCCTTCCAGGATGGGTCTGAAACTCCAGATTTATATGAAGCCAAGGTTGGTGAATGTTCTGAGTGATTTACTTAGTAGTATCTTTTTGTTAAATAATTACAAAGCAAATGACTAATTCTAGAGTGTAATGACTGCATGGTGCATGAGAAATTCAAACTAGCTCTGAAGTCAACTCAAAAGAGCTCTTCAAGTGTTGCAATTAGTGCCAGAATTAAGAAAAAATGTGATGTCCTTTAAATAGTGACCTTGAAAAACTAAGTCATTCAGGTAAGTTTCTGTAAGTTCATTGAGCCAATTACTATTTCAACCTACTTCATATTCTATTACCCAGTCATTCCATATTCTGAAAAGCTAATTTGAAAAAGTAAAGGAAAATGTTTTATTAAATATAATTATTAAAGTAAATTTTGCAAGTAAAATCCTAAATAACAGCAATAATTTCTCAATTTTGAAAGCACTCTTCTCTAAATTGACTTTCTGTAAAAGAGTTAAAGGTCATGCAGTTGGTGGGGTTTTAATGGAATTTGGATTAACATTAAATTACTGTCCAATTATTTTTTTAGTAGGAAAAAACAAATTAAGATAAGACCTTCTCCATTGTTACCTCCATATTTACCTGTGGGAAAAAAAATCATGCTCAAAAAAACACATTCATACATTTGCTCAAACTAGATAATAAACAAAGTTAAGTATATATTTCAAGTTAAATCTCATTACAACCAATTTCAATGGAGGAAACCAATTTCAAACCAATACAAATTATAGTATCTCAGTATTAAATTCAAGCAGACATCAACAAGGAATCTAAATATGAAGTAAATACAAAAAGAAACATTTTACTGACTCTGACTTAAAACAAGTGTTGTCTTCATTAAGTTTATCCTAATATTATATTATGTTGAATAATGTACCTTTTCTACAAATCAACATAGGGTACACATAATCCTTCAATCTTTACATAAGGAACACATTGGTAGAAGGAACTAGCCAAACAGGAATATTTCGGAAAGTTAAATTGTGGATTATGTAGGCAAAAAAACCTAAAAGTAGATAATTTGTGAAGCTGACAAGATCTAAGACATTTGTTTAAAGATTTTTTTTTTTTTTTTAATTCTAACAGAGCAGAGTGTGACTGTTCAGTTCTCAAACACTCTGATCTTTGTACCTTAAAAAAGATTCAATGGTTAGGCTCCCAAATAAAAAATACTACCGTATAGAATTCCTTCTTCTTTTTGCCTAAGAGACTTCAAAAGATTTGCACTAAGAAGATCATCAATGTACATAAATACTAACAAGAATAGTGAGCAAAGTAAAATACTAAACTATAAAACAAATTCTCAATGCATGTGAATCATAGAAGCAACAACAAATGTCACAAATTATAAAGCTTGCATGAACTGGAAGGTAGAAATAACTGGACACTAATTATTGGACATTTCAACTATAACTATTTAAACTGGGATTTAAATAATCCCAATAAAGTCACAATTAAAACTAGTTTGTGATTCTAAATTAAAATGATCTGCCTCATGGGATTTCAGATTTTTAATCTTACAATCTTTTCCTTTAAAAAAAATGCATGCTAATACTCCTTACATTTCTTAAATAAAACTGCCTAATTTAAGTGAAAACAGCTTTGTGAGATATGTTCAAACAAGTTATAAGCTTTCCAAAGTCATACATTTAATGACACTAAAACAGATCCCAGAATTCCTCACTCTTAGGAAAGTTCTTCTACACTATGCCATCAGTATATGTATAACAACTTTTCAAATACTTACCATAGAAATGTCCAAATCCCATGCTGACTGCAATCACCAGAGCAAGTATAACACATTTATTGAGACCACTACTGAACTGGCGTTTACACAGCTCCTTAGAGGGTTCAGTTTCTTGTTCAGCAAGCAGTCGCTCTTCAGATTCTGAACTAGAAACAGTCTTCTTCCTAGCACGGCGTCGTCTAAAGGCAGGACTGGGCTGATGACTGGTTTCATCACTACTTGATTCATCATCGCTAGGCTGAGATGAAAATACTATTTAAAAAAAATGTAGATAAATATTAAAACTTTAGAAAATTTTTCCCAGTAAATATGACTTAGATTAATTAATGCCATCCCTACATGCCTTCTTTTTACATAAGATAGCCAAAAACAAAAACACAAAACTCAAGTTTCCAAGTTTATCAACATAACGCCAAAAGATTTCAACTGTGATACACAAGAATCTGTTAATCATATTCTGTCCCTCTGAAGATGTTTTTTTAAACCTCTCATAGTTTACACCATTAGAACAATCATTCTCATAGTATATTAAATTTATTTGCTATTATAGCTATAAACAAATACTATCTCTAGAGGAAAAAAAAAACCTCCATCTCTTGATTCAATTTCAAATAGAGGTAATTTAAGCTCAACTGTTTAAGGGACATATACAAGCAGTTCCTGTGACAAAGTACAGTTAACTACTGACAGTTTCCTTGGGTATATGTGGACTCTAGTCTCACTTCCATCCTATGAGTCCACAATTGAGTTCAAAAACTATAGTTAAACACAGGTTTCCAGAAGTCAGATGAGCCCTTCCCTTCAACTGCCACTCTTACTAGAAGGTTATTAATTTTACCCTCTAGTAAATATGTCAGCATGAGGAAGTGACACAAAAGCTATCTTCGATATTAAGAACTAGTCTGGTGCTGCTCCTTTATGAAAAGAATAGTAAACAACAAATTGAAAAAAAAAATCCATAAGAAATCTCAAGTCCTAGAAATATATCCACTGGAAAAAAATCACCTTCAGTTTTTTCAAATGTATAATTTGTTAACACTGTTTCATATAGCAATAAACTATATGTTGATACAGGTTAGATGATCTGGTAATAATTCCCACAGGCCAATTAGAAGAAAAAGAAGCACTGAAAGTAAGGATAAAATGTGAACTTGAATTTGGTATACACAGCTCCAAAACAACAAACATTCATGCTTCAAAAAAGCAAAAAACAGTTCAGAAGATAGGATACCCATGCCATAGGAAAGCTGGTGACTTAGGTTAGGCAGTACTTTTTACAGAAGGATCATGAAAGATTCAGTTAACTTTCACACTTACAACAACAAACACAAAAACAGAAGGCACTACTGAATGAATGAATATTCCTAGTGTTTAGTAATACAGATGCCACTGAGAGATCTTTTGGTCATGACCCTTATGCCCATCATGTTTATCTGGTTATTCTTGATCACTAGTTTTTCCAAGATGCCGTCGCCTCAGCTGTGAGGTTACATTTCTTGGATAAAGAGAAAGAAAGGAAGACTTAAACAAAGCATTACATAACACAAAAGCATTCATGATCATGGCTGGAGTATCTAAGTCAGACTTTCTGACAGTGTTAAGATGGGTAAATGTAAAAAACAAAATATTTGTCAAAATTCATTAAATAAACTTTCAATTTTACATTAACATATTGCCTTCATTATCTATTCTAAGTAAACAAACCAGCCTAACTCCTATAAATAAATTCACATCTTTATCTAATGCTTCCATCTTTTTTAACCCATACATATAATATCTGGAATATTTTGATTTTTAAACATCTTCTAAAGTTTAATTTGGCCCACAATCCAAAATGCAAGCAATGCAAAAGCATGCACTAAGCTTAGCCAGCTTTATCACAAGATCAATTTTGAACACCTGTTTAGAGTATCATAGCTGACAAGAGATATCTTTAAAGCACTAAGTAAATAGTAAATGTGACTAGGCACACTCAGCTCTAGAAAAGCTGATAGATTTAGTCACACCACCTTTGAAAGCGAGTTGGCTAGGAACATGGTGTTTCAGCTGATCATCCCATCCCCTTATGCATTCAGGAATCTTCCACAGCTTCTCCCACCACCTTTCTTTTGTGAATAAACAGGAAAAAAGATGTATAAAGCTTTATTATAAAGAATAAAAAGGAAAAAAGAGAATTGAAAATACTTAATTATCACTTAACATTTTTATTTGTGTTCCATCAAAATCTAACAATCATGCCTTTTTAAAAAACATATATACAATATAAACTTTTCTACAACTGCCAACTTTGCTTTCTTGGGAGAGGAGTTATATGAAGAAAGTAGGGAGTGTTCTTAAATCAACAAAAGATTATTGTCATGAGAATCTACTTTAGAAGAAGAAAAAATTGAAGTTGAAATCCTATAGAGATGGAGAAGGAAAAAAACAAACAAAATAAGCAAGCAATGAGTAGCAGGAAATTAACAAACCAAAAATGGAAAGAGAATAAAAACTCTGGGCAATTTATTTTTATACAGTATTTTTAATATAGTCCAAAATGTCATTTTGATTATTTTTAACATTTTCTTTACTGAAATAATTAATTCCTTTGGGAGGGATAGCAATGTGTAAAAATACACCTAATAAAATTTTCCTCTTAATCTGTAAAATTCCCAAGAAGTCCAAATTCAGAAAGGAGATAAAAACCAGAATAATCTGCTCAGAAGTGTCCAAGTTTCAGTAAGTGTAGCATCATTTCTTAAATGTCTGCTTGGACTCTTCTGCAATACTCCTACGTATACTGACTACCTCTTTTGGCTCACTAATATTCTTAAACCATCATAGCCTTTAAAAAAATAAGAAAAAGAAAGAAAAAAAACAGTACTTAAATATAGCACAAATCTTAGATTTAAATAAATAGAATAAAATTCAATAAACAAAAAGAATTCTAAAATCAATCATATTAGCCCTCATAAATAAATATACTATATATACTATTCAGCCAAGGCCACTTTCTGACCACTAAGAATGCCCAATGAATATTTAAACATTTGAATAAAGTGTTTTCAAGCTTTTGTTTATAAGCAAACTATTGATATATACTATTTGAAAATAATTCATCATTAAATGATGGCTAAAAATGCTCCTTGACATTTTATTAACTTAAACTGCAATAATAAGACATTCCATCGTGATTCTGGCAAATCAATATTAAAGAATGGTCAAATTCATGAAAATGATCTGAAACAGATATTACATATTCTTTGTTTTTGCACCAAATTAGGAAATTGTTGGAATCACTAGCAGTGTTCCAAGATCTCTTTCCCATAATTCACCCTTACGTTATAATTGTGGGTTAATAACTCTGGGTTAATTACAGATTTATTATTTTTTCTAGTAACTTGTGTATAGTTATATTTATATCACACTGAAAGATGTTATATATGTTCCTAAAACTGAGCCAAAGAATTCTAGAAGAGAATTAGCTCAGGAACTCACATTTTAACCTCCAAATTATTTTGTCTAAATAACAGGCATTAACTGCACTTAGAATGTGACTTATAATAGGCACATTTTCATAACTCAGTCTAAAATGAACGATCCAAAGGTCAGAGATTTAGGATACTGCTGTACTCCTAGCTTCTTGAACCTTGTTTGGCACATTAGGTAGGCAGTCACCAAATGTTTGCTGAATAATAACTAAATAGATCTGAAAGAATTCAGTAAGTTTCTTTCACTATTTCCATAATATAAAATTTGTATTACTGCAGGTAAAAATCTTAACATTCTCCTGCTTCTAGGAATACTGGCCCAATCTCCCACTTTTAAAGATGTAAAAAATGTCAAATCCATTTTGTTTGGAATTTTTGAAACATTAACGAACCTTCTTGAGGCTTTTTTTTTGTCTTTTACTTAATGATGAGACTGTATTTATTTTTATAGCAAAGAACTAACAGTGCTCTAGGCCCTAGAGTTTAGGAAAACACTAAATATAACAGACTTAGGGTTAGAACAAGCCATTATATAAAATGTGGTCACAGGAGTCCTTAACTCTCTTATCAGTGTATTCTTTGTGTAGTTCTTACCAGTTTCTGGCTGACAGAATGTATACTGGCTGCTAGAGGAAGAACCCATGTTAAAGTCTTCTGGACTCTGTGCTTCTTTAACAATTATAGCTTCTTCTTGATTTCCATTTTCTTCTAACTTAGGTGGCTCAAGGGTAACAATATCGGAATCGTCACTGACAGTTCCAAAATAGACATTGTCTTCAGGTGACTTTTCTTCCTCTCCCTGAGGAATTATAATTTGAGAGACAGTAAATTCAATAATTACTTAAGGGTCTTATATTTTTTACACAGTTCAAAGTATATAATGGTACTTAAGCAGTATAGTAATTTGGGCTTAAAATAAAAGATATGAATCCTGTCCAACAGGTAAAGATTACTCAATAGTAGCTTCATCTTTTAGTCTGAAAACACCATCCAACCAGTTGGTAACTCTGACTCAGAATCATATCAAACTGCTGCCTGCCTATTCCTAGTGGACTGCAGAAGCTTCACGACCCAATGACCAAAGAAAGGAGATTTCTTACCAGTTCCATGGATTTATTTGAGCGAAACTCTGTAGTCAAGGAGCCCATAAAAGACTGATTAAATTTTCCTGATTATGAATGTAATAAACTTTAACAGCTATGCCATGTAAAGATCATTTAGCTATCTAGTTTTATCTAGAAGTCAAGTAAACACAAAAGGATAAGATTTAGTTTGTTCTCAATTTTAAAAACTAACTTTCATTTTAGATATGAACGCCTTTAGTTTAATTTTTCAATATAATTCAAGAATGTAACCTATTTCCAAAGAAAATTATATTAGAAGTTAAATGAATAAGTCTTTAACACATTACCAAGAAATTACTTTTCTAAATTAAAAGACATCTCAATCAAGAGTTAAAATAGAAGCTAACTTTAACCTTAAATAGAAGCTAACTTTAACCTTAAAAGTGACCCATCTAAGGAATCTCAAAATTTTTAATGAAAATTGTTCACAGTTCAAATAGAAGCAGTATGCACACCTATAAATGGAAGCTTTAATTAGTATTCTCTAAGTATATCATACTTCCACAGAATAGAAAACAGGTTTACCTCAAGTGCTGATTTCGTTTCCTCCAAAGCTGGATAAGCAGTTTCTCCCACTAACATTGTGTCATTTTGGCTGCTCTCTGATATAAAGCAAAATTCAATTCAATTATACTTTATTACTCTGATAGTCTACATATATAATTATCTGGGTACATCAAAGGTATTCCTAATTTTTTAAAAATGGATTTAATCAAATGACACATATAATTATAACCGTCACTCTTCTGTTGCTAAGAAGATCTCTGTATTTCAAATATAATTATTTTAATATTTGAAATTGTCAGGGTGTAATTTTAGATACTTAATTGAACTCACTTAAAAGCTACTAAAATACAATATCTAAATAAACATAATCTCTACTATACAATACCAAAGCACTTAATTTAAGGTGTTTATAAAAATCTGTTAATATGGAAAACTGATGGCATACTTCCTGCATTCTTTGAATTTATTCAAACTAAAAGTACCACTATTCTAATGACCATCAACATGAAAATCAAAACTATGGCTTCAAATTATGAATTCTTCACAATAAAAAATAGACTGTAAAAAAAAAAACAAGAACTTAAACAGAGAAAAAGATGTCACTATAGCAGATATATTTTACAAGAAACTCTTTAAAGAAAATATGTACAAACAAAAGAATTCATAATATTATATTTTTAATAAAAGAGACTGCAAAATATTAACAGAAGTTAAAAACAGAATATATAATAAACATAGAAATTTATGCATAGCCAAGAACATACACCAAATATTTACAATTGTCTCCAGACCAAAAAAAAAAAAAAAATTACAGTTTGTTTAAAATCTTTTTGCTCATCATTTTTTCTATCATGAATGTTATTTCTCATATAATTTAACCCCTACAAAAAAAAGGGGGAAGGAACCCCCACTATCTTTATATGTTATATAGTCCCTAACAGAATATTAATTTGGAGGTAAGACTACCTCAACAAAGGTAGACTGGGGTCCAAGGATTCCTGAGGAAGTATGGAAATTTATGAGTACATGCATTCTTGAGAGAGACTACCCCCTAGCTTTCAGATTCCCAAAGAGATTTCTGACCCATGGAAGATGACAATCACTATTCAAATGAAATTGGTAATCAACAGGCTAAAAGCAAGGTTAACAGGTACAATCTACTATATTTCTAACCTTGACACCTCTGCTGTATTCTCCTGAGGGGGAAATGTTCTATTTACATTTTTAGCAATTTTTAAAAAAAGTTTAAAAGTAATTTAAATATGAATATAAGAGTTTGCACTAATAAAGCATCATAATTCTTTATATAATTAATATTGATATCAAATCCCATAGAAAGTGAGATTACACATAACACAGATGCAAAACAGTAGTTAAATACCATTTACCACCTCTAATAATCCCTTGTGATGACTTAATAATTTTGTATACCAGTAGTCTTAAGACTAGTAATACTTACTTGTTACATGTGTATTATTACAGTTACTAGGAAGCCCAAACGTACACTATAGCTGCAAATAAACAAACCTCTGGGTAGGTTGGGCTCTGTAGGCCTGCCCACTAATCCATACTAAAATTCTAGTCCTTCAGTGACCTGAGCATTTAAATTAGTCAGAAAAGCTGCCTACCTAGAAATAAGGCAAGATTCATAATATCCCTCACACATCCTAGTAAGTAAGTAAATCAGATTTTTTAAATGTCTTACCTCCCTGCTCTAACTGCAATACTTGTAGCTCCTCTTGCTCTAAAGATGAATACTCTGGGGTGAGCTCAGAGTTGTCATTGGCTACACCATGTTCAGAATTCACCATCTCTATATCAGACCCCTAAGAAAAAGTGAAAATCAGTTATTTGTCTATCAGCTGCTCAAAGCTGGATTTGACTACAAGTAGATGCTTCTATTATTAAAAGTCCCAGATGTTGTCATACTCCAAAGGGAAGAGTAGCTAATCTATCTTTTGTTCAATTTAGTCCATAAAGGCCTATGGCAGGGAAATAGCAGAATAGTTAGTCATAGGTTTAGATTCTAAAAGAGAGAAGTTGGCTCAAAAGTTGAATGCTCTATTTTATAAGCCCAAGCAAAAAATGTGAATCTCAGAGGCAAAGGATAATAGTTTCTAAACTTAGCTATTTCTATTAATTTGCTTCTAGTTAACATTTATGGAACTATTCTAGGCAAGGCACTTTGTTAGGTGTTATGGGGTATAAAAAATTTCAAATCCAAAATTCAAATTTATAGCCTATTCAGAGAAACAGCCCTATGCAAATAAGTACTTATTACAGCAATGTATAACTAAAAAACTTTAAGGGTGAGACTTAAAAGTAACCCATTCAATGAATTTTACAATTCATTATACAATTTTAGTTTATTCATTATTATTCCAAGCTGTCCTTCCTACTTTGATGTCAGACTGTCTTTTCTTTAATAAAATAGTGGGTCTTGAGTTTGTTACCTTGTGTCTTATTTAGCAAAATAACATTAACCACTAAGTAGATTCTGCCTCTCCCCATCCCCCTTCCTCAATTTTCCCTATAGTTTACTGAAACATGAAATCAAAAGGTCTGAGTTCTGATAAACATTAACTCGAAACAACAAAAATTTTAAAAATTCATTAAAGGAGTGGGTTTTGAATTGAGTACTAAAGAATTCTGAATATAAGTCTTTGGGTTTGTGGCAGAAGAATGGTAGAAACAGATGCAGGGTTAGGGATGAATCAGGGTGTCAGGGGAGACTAATTCTGGCCTAAATCAGAATGGGGGCAATGGGAAAGGAAAAGAAAACACTTATAAGAGACACTAGCAAGAAAGAGTAGAACTTGATAACTAGATATGGAGGGAAGAGGGATAAAAGTATAGATATAACCTACTCTGTGACAAGACGTCTTTTACACAGAATACCCTAATGGCACACATATCTAAGTACCAGAGTGGTTTGCTGTCTTGCACTCACAGGAAGATTCTCAAAGCTGCCTTGCTTGTAGTTAACTATCATTGAAGGAGAAGTTGTTGCTATGGGAGCTGATCTAAGCTTTGTAGAAAACAGGTTAAAAACAGAAAAGTCACTCATTAAAAAAAGAAACTACCTCAAAAAAAGGAAGAAACCACCCAAACTCAACTGGTATTAAATTTTGAAACTTCCCTGCAAAAAAAGCAATCTTTTTTTGTTAAAGTTTTTTTCTAGATGTGACTAACCAGTTGTCTAAACATTAAATTAACAAAGTGATTATAAAAAAATACCATTTAAAATTTTTATTAATAAAAAAACCCCAAAACTTTATTAATGAAGAGACCTGGGGAAAAAAAAACAGGAAAACTATAAATAAATCCCTTAAAACTCTGAATAGGTATAGATGATTTTTATCGCTTCTATTCATCAGTATTTTATGATTTTTCTATAATGGACATAATATTACCAGTGAGAAAATAAATTAATGTTTATTATGTGCTAATTCTGTAACATCACACTTCTATAATAAAATTCACTTTGTGATAAAGTTCTAGCCATAATCCTTTTCTTGTTAAGTTCTACTAATATATATCATAAGTGAAGCACGTGTTCTCCATGCTCCCTTCTGTTATTTATCTAGTTACACATTCTTGGCCAAATTATTTAACCTCTCCAAACTTTAGTTTCTTCAACTATGAAATGGGAATGAACAATCTATATCAGAGGGTCATTTAAAATTATATGAGTGTGTAGGTAAAGCACAGGGCCTGACCAGTAATAAACTCAATAAATATTTGCCTACTGTCTCAAAGCTGAGGAAGTAAGGTAGAAGATGCTGACTCATGAAGAGTTTTCAGCAATGAAGTTTAATATGTGGGAAAATGTCAAAGCTATAGACAGTGGAACCTTATGCTTAAATGTAGAAAAATACTGGCCTTTAAAGCAGGAGTCCCCAACCCCTAGGCCGCACAGCAAGAGGTGAGAGGTAGGTGAGCGAAGCTTCATCTGTATTTGCCGCTGCTTCCCAGTGCTAGCATCACCGCCTCACCTCCACATCAGGTCATCAGACATTAGATTCTCATAGAAGCACCAGTCCCTGGTGCCAAAAAGGTTGGAGATCACTGCTTCAATGAACCCAGTTTGCTAACACAATAATATGACACATGGCCTTATAAAAAGTATTAAATAGCATACCTCATGATTGATGACAGTCCAACCACAAGATGAATCACTGTCACTGGAATTTTCAGACATTTTTCAGGTCTACAAATACAAAAACATATTGACATGTGGGACATATTTTTAAAAATCCTATAGGAAGCACTATATGTGACCCAAGTATGAAAAGTGGCTTACTATCTTCCAGGTGAAACTGAGACAATCCACCCATGGATTTACCATACAGACCATGATTGCAACCTGCATAAACAAATACAACCAAACTTCTAAGACAAAGAGATCCTCCCAAGCTAGAATAGTCTAGACAGTCATATTGGTGGCATGAAGAAGAAAGCTGGGTCTAAAAGAAATGTAGGACTTGGCCAACCAGAACTGAAGGGAAAGGAAAACCCAATTTAACTGTGTGAGGAAGCCAAGAATTCAGAGAATGGTAAATGGAGAACAGACAGCAAGAGTAAAAGCTTATGTTTTCAATGAACAGTAAGGTGTGAAAAGCATGGCTGAAGAAACCAAGCATGGGGAATGGAAGAACTCCCAGGCCAAGCAAAATGTCTCCTGTGTTGGCAACATGAAGCAATTTAAATTTTAAGCAGGAATGAAACATTACCAATTTTTATGAAAATAATCATGTCAGCAATACTTCAGTTGGATTAAAACAAAGGAAGAAAAAGACCAGAGGTTGGTTAGAAACTTGTGGTCGTTGACAAAACCTACACTTAAGTCCTAAACCAGCATACATTTGTCACTCTACCTGGTTTGTTCTCCCCTTTCTTTCTGAAACTCTTAAACTTTAAAACCGAGCTTACTAAAGTGAATTGCATCTTACTGACTTTGTTCTATAAATTTAAGTAATAACACTACTTGTATAGTTGGTTTACGGCCATGTTACCCTGAACAAGCCCGATCCTGTCTGATCTCGGAAGCTAAGCAGGGTTAGGCCTGGTTAGTACTTGGATGGGGGACCACCTAGGAAAACCAGTTGCTGTAGGCATAAAAAATCAAAAAATAAGGGATTGTAAACTGACAAGGTCCTTGCAATCTGTGAGATCAACAAGAGTTGCCTAGTCTAAAAAATAAATAAATAAATACTTCTATTATTGCCTATATACTGAGAATAGATCCAAGTTGACAGTATTCTAATAGCACTCAACTGCAGACAATTTAATATGGAACCAGTATTCAAATGAGAAGAGGGCAAAAAATATAGATCTAAATCTTCCATTACTGATTCTGGAAACTCTTGTAAATTAATATTTTAAAAAGAGAAGATATGAAGACATGGTTGGTCACTACAACATAAAAGTTAGCATGTTTTAGAAAAATTGCTCAAAATCTAAAGTAAGACATAAATATTGTGTGACTTTTAAGGTCATACTAGCATTTTCTGATAAGTTCACCTTAGGTCACCTGATTGTTTGATTTTCTGTTTACAACTGATTAGGGCCCAGACAGTTTATAAATTTAAAGGTTAACTTGTAAAAAAAAATGTTATATTATAATGAAATAATTTCTTTCTGTCCAGTAGAGATTATCCAATCCCAAAGGCTACAGTCTAAATATCTTATAGGATTATAAACCAATTTTATAAATCACCAATTTTCTTTCAGCATTCCTTATTAAATTGACTATATAAATCCCAATTTCTCATTGAACCAGTTTTCATGAGTTTTTAAAAATTTTTCTGATGTTACTATTTGTATGTGAATTAATATTTGAAAATTATGGGTTGACATATAGAACTATACAAAGACTGAGAAATTACTTTGCAGGAGGAAAGAATGGTCAAAGGCTTTATAAATGAGGTTATAATGTTTTCCAGACACGTTACTATGTTTTTAAACTGAATTAGTTGTCAAAATTATAAAATTGAGAGATCACAAAAAAAAAATTCTGGTTTCTCAATTTAAAAAAAAGATGACAATGACACCAGAAAGATTCCTCAAGAGAACAGAAAAGCATTACAGAACAAAAGCAAAGGCAGTATGTACACCTGTCAGAATGGCTATCATCAGAAAAAATCAACAAATAACAAGTGCTCGCAAGGATGTGGAGAAAAGGGAACCCTTGTACAATGCTAGTCGGACTGTAAATTAACGCAGCCATTGTGAAAAACAGTATGGAGACTTCTCCAAAAATTAAAAATAGAGTTCCATTTGACCCAACAATAACACTTTCTAGGTACTTATCCTAAGAAAACGAAAAGTAATTTGAAAAGATATATGCACCCCTATGTTCACTGTAGTACTTACAGTAGCCAAGATATGGAAGCAACTTAGATGTCCATCAATAGGTGAATGAATTAACATGTGGTATGTGTGTGTGTGTGTGTGTGTGTGTGTGTGTGTGTGTGTGTATGTATATACACACACAATGGAATATTACTCAGCAATAAAAAAATAAAATCTTGTCATTTGCAACAATACAGATGAACCTAGAGGGTATCATGCTAAGTAAAATAAGTCAAAGACAAATACCGTATGATTTCATTTATATGTGTAAGCTAAGAAAAACAAAACAAATAAATAAACAAAACAGAAACAAACACATATAGAGAACAAGTTGATGGTTACCAAAAGGGAGGGTAGATTAAATAAATAAATAATTAAAAATAAAATTTAAAAATCTCACTATCAAAAACAGTTTTTGAATATTTTAGGATGAGAATCATTAGTTGAAATAATTACCATTTAGTAACATAATTTTTTTAATTCGATTCATATTTTAAAGATTTTTTTTCCAATGGTGTGTTTCTATAGGAGCATTAAAGTGTACTCTGATAGCAAATCAATGGGACACGGACTGAATACTGACTTATAAGGTAGACTGAAAGGAGTTATGATGGACAAATGAGCAAATAATATATCTTTTAACAAATTTCTAATATATACTTATTATATAAACAATTCTACAATAGTTCCAGGGAACTGTTATAGAGCTTGCCTAAACAAAGCTTATCCTAATAACAAATCCACAGACAAGGGGTAGGGATGACACTGGAGCATGAAGCACTTGAAGAAAAACAACCAACATGAGTCATACATATTATCGCTTTTTCTTCCTTCTGAAGAAGGAAAAAGAGAACATTTGAGATTAAGAAAAAAACTTTCTGCAGAGACTAGAGAAACCTAAAGAAATTCACTTATCTTGGGATATTTGACATGTGTTCTATCAATGAGGAAGAGGAAATAAAATACTGTATATAAATATATATAAAATTATATAATATATAAATTATATATAACTAATTTTTAAAAAGCAGTAGCCTATTGTAATCCTTTAAGTCATAGCTCTTTAGTCACTGAGCACCTAGTGTACACTAAGCTCTGTTCTTGGCTCTGGAAATACAGTAAAGAACAAGAGAGACTAAATCCCTGCCCTAATGGGGCTTAAAAAAAAAAAAAACGGATGCAGAAAAAAAGAATATGAAAGTTTTAAGATAGGCAATTAATCTATTATGAGTGGAGTGTTATAAGAAGAACAGATGTGAATCTTTAAAAGGGCATATATTAAGATGGGGAAACAATTAAAGGGTGCTTGGACCTCTGGGATGCAAGGAATCAGTGCAATATTCTGTGGAAAAGATGAGCACTTAAATTTAACCAATATCTATGGGGCAGGGATTAAAGGATAAAGGGAAGGACTAGGAGAAATCTGAGAAGACATGAAAGGGTTTTTTTAGAGGATTACATAACCAACTATTGAAGGGAAAGAGTGCAGATAACTCCTAGGTTTCTGGTTTAAATGACTGAGTAACTAGAAAAGCCTTTCTATATGCAACAAAAGTAGATAGGACTTTGACATAAAATTGGCTGAAGCCTAAAAAGCATTCTTTCTTCACCATGTGAAAGCTTCTCTGTGGGGGTTCAGAACCAGCCACCCCAAGATGTGCCTCAGTGGTATGCGGATTAATTTGAGAGGAAGGCAACTTTCCCTGCAGGCTCAAGAGAAACTTCTGCCCCTCCCTTTACCTAGAAGAATTTGGAATTACTGGGCCTTACCCATAATATGCTATTATCAGAGACTTCTTTTGACCTATCTATGGGGGTGGGGGGGCAAACTTTTATTTACTAAATGTCTCTTTTTATCATCCTACAATGACTATTTGAAGCCTCCAAGGTACATTACCTCATCCCTAGCTCAGGATGTCTTATATACTTCAATCAACCTTTCTATCTCTGAACCTCTCTTGTATGTGGGGTTCCATACATATGTATGTATTAAAGTTGATTATTTTCTCTTGCTAAGCTGTCTCATGTCTATTTGATTATTAGATCAGCAAGAACCTTGAGGGTAAAGTTTGTTCTTCCCTCACATCTTCTTTCCTTTGCTTACTCCCATCTTCTAACTTCCTTTAGTAGCCCATATTCTCACTGCTCCTCCATTTCACCCCTGAGACTTACATGCTTTATTTTCTTAATAACCTTCAAAACTTAGAAGTTACCAGATCCAATTAGAGGTATTTAATGTGCATATACCTATCTCCTACCCTTCTCTATATAATTTCCATTTAAACAGTTCTTTTAAACAGGTAGTTCCTAGGTTTTGCTTTCTAACAAAATAATATCTCAGAAGATGAAATAAACATTTCAAAAGTAAGTTGAACACACTGGTAAATTGGGCCAACTTTAACATATTTGAATTTCTCAAATCAAAAAGCCCACTCTAATCAGGCCCCAGTTTAATTCTTCATTTACTTGTCTTGGAGGAAGGACAAATTTGTGATCTAGCCTAAATGAGAAAAAGATTCCTATTGGCTGTAACACCGAAGTAACAGTTTGGATAAGCAAAATTCAGTCATACTAAAGAATCCTCTTAATTCAGCTGTTCTCAAAAAGTTGGGCATGCTACGATTAAAGCAAAATTTTAAAAAGTAAATTTCAAAGCTCCACCCTGGATGCACTAGACTGCATTGACTCTGAAAGCTGCCATTGTATTAGAACCTCAAACTATAGCCAATGATCTTCCTAAAATCATAATCTCATAAGGTCATTCCTTAAAAATGTTAAGATTTGTCATACAAACTTAAGGATAATGCCCCAAACCTTGAGTATCCTGTGTTTTTTTTCTCGCATTTTATCTTCTCTAGAAATTCCCTCTTCCCTCATCCTTTGCAATTCCCCTAAAAAGCTTGGTTCTTTTAACTCTAGGGATTTGCATACTCTGATCAGTACCTCACCCCCTTACCTCAAAAACTTCTGTGCCCACCCTTCCTTTCTCAGTTACTGTATTACTTCCTTAGTGAACCATTCCCTGACTCACCCCCAAAGACTAGTATTTTTCCTAACCTACTATTTAAAATGCTGTGCTGTGATTGCCTGTTTACCTGCCTGTTATATTTTCCCAACACAAAGCACAGTGACATATTAGGCACTCAAAAAAGAAAGATAAGCAGATTTCTGGGTGATGATGCAGTTAATAACCCAAGTCTAAACTGTTCCTCAAGGAACTCAAAACTTTTGAGGAACCATGAGGTTCCTCTCCCATTATTTTGACCATAGGTAAATGCATAAACCCTTTTCATTCTAAGGGCTTTACTAATAATAACTTAGAAACAAGCAGTTTATGGGGAAATTGCAAAGGCATAAAAAATCCTACAATGTTATAAAGCTAAGGGTCCTTTAAGAAAAGGATAAATCTAAGAAAAACAAACAAACAAAAAGATGAGGATAAAGCCCTTTACTAGACTCAGGCTTCCTTTTATTGCTCAGAGTAGTTTCTTAACCCAAATCTCCAGTCACACATTTCTTTTTTAGATAACCACTTGTAGGTTTCTCAGGCATTTCAAATACTAAATCATCTTGCTACTGCTCTTCCTGTTTCTGGTATCTCAGAGATTAGTCTTAGCTAAAAATAGCCAAAAACAATCTGGCTGCAAGGAAAAGCCACCAAACAGGTTAAAAATCTTAGATTTAGGAATAACTATATTTAGGATAATTAAAACTTCACCTCTACCCAAAAATCCAGGCAAGTGTTAACTCCTTATCCATTCCCTCTTTCACATCCTAACCAACTTCATTATTCCCCACTTCAATTACAGTGACAGCTAACGGATCTTTACTTGCAGTTTCGTTCCCCTCCAGTCACTCCTTCACAAGGCTGCCCATACTGTTATCCTAAAACATAAATGCTGATCACTTAAATCACTCAATCGATGATAGCACATACTGGTGATATTAAGATAGAAATTTTTTCTACAGATTCTCACTTTGTTTATAAAGCTACTTAAGTAGAAAGACCAATTCTACAGTAGTATAATCACACATTCCCCAGCAGATAGGAGGCCTAAGGTTAATGTCATTTTAAATTCATTCTTTTATCCATCTGTTCATTCAATATTTATTGAGTGCTTAGCACATGCTAGGTACTGAAAATAAACCAGTATAAAAAATAGACAGGAGTCTTATGTTGAACTTGATCTGAGCTCTATGCTCCAAGTAAGCAAGGAAGGTTGAAAAATCTCCCCATACTATTTCGTGTTCTGACAAATAGTTAACTGTAATGGACCAAACAGCCCTCCCAAAATCCCAGGTGGGACTCACTTCCATCTTTCCTCATGATTCCCTTGTTTACTTGCCTCTATAAAACCCCTCGGTTTCTCCTCCTTTGAGACATTTCTCATTAGTGAACTTTCTCTCCATTGCAATAGGCTGAATTAAAATCATCTCAATGTCCTGTGCATTTCATCTTTCACAGTAGAGACAACATGAATAACAGGTAGACTATACTGTATATTTGATGGTGTATTTCCTACTATGGAGGAAAATATGGGAAAGGAGAACAGAAAATCCTGGGTTGGGGGGCTTAATTATTTAAAAGGATGGTCAGGGAAAGCCTCATTGAGAAGGTATATCTAAGGAAAAATTTGAATAGATAAGGAAATCATTATGCAGTTAACTGGGAGAAGAGTGTTTCAGACCAAAGGAACAGCAGGTATAAAGTTGGGCCCAAGCCTATATCTCTAAGAAACTGCAAGGAGGTCAGTGTATGTAGGGAGGAGTGGCCTAGTAGGAAGAGATGAGGAGGGACAGATAATAGGGTGGGGAACAGATCATTTAAGGACTTACAGGTCCTAAGACGTTAGCTTTTTACTCTGAGTGAAAAGAAGTCACAGAAAAATTTTGAGGAAAGGAACAAATGGTTACTCTGGCTGCCTTACAGAGACAGTACTGTGAGAGAGCAAAGATAGAAGCAGGAAGCCCATTTGCAAAGCTACTACAGTAATCTAGGTGAGAGATGATGGTTTGGACCAGGGTAGCAGCAGGGAAGACAGTGAAGAATGGACAGATTACATATATATTCTGAATGTAGCGCCAATAGAACTTCCTAATATTGAATAAGGGGTACAAGGGATAACTCCTTGACTAAGCAAATACAAGAACTGAGACAGAAAGACTTCAAAAACAGTAAGTTATAAAAGGAAAATTGGTAAACCAGTTTGGGGCGTGTTAAATTTGAGAAAGCTGTTATCGCATCCAAGTGGAAATGACAAGTAGGCAGCTGGAGACTGAATTTAGGGGACCGTTAGGGCCAAAGATGTAATTTTAAAACACTTTAGGTCGCAGATGGCAAAACTAATAACACAGCAACAACATTAATTTTACCTATAAAGTACAACCTAAGTGAATGTTACCTGATATGATGGTGCCCCTCATCATTCCTGAGTAGCTACATTTTACTATGGAAAGGTAACGTTTCCATCACTGTATCTTCTAGAATTAGACATGATGAAGAAGAATGGGGGCATTATTCTCCCACGTCTATAATTCCAATGTAAGCCAACCAATGGGCTGTCAGCAGTCCCAAAACTGTTGCTGTACTATAAATGTGATCGAAGATGCAAGTCCATCTTGATAGCTTTCAAGAACCTATTTCTATAATGCTTTTCAAAGGTTCTGAAACTTTCATCTCCTCTCAAAAATATGAAAATGCCTACTTTAAATTAGACTTCACTTGAGGAAGTGAAGAGGATTCAAGATCCCAACTAAGGAAAACTTTTAAAATGTCCTATATACTCTTTATACTCTATCTTTTTGTCCAATAAACCACCCTGCAAAAATATTGTAAATATTTTAAATAAGCCTATCTTGATCTGGAACACAAACATTACATTCATTCATTCATTCATTCATTCATTCAAATATAAACTCCTACTACGTGCCATGAACTATTCCAAGTGCTGAGGATATAGTACCAGGGTGAGGCTGAACCGCCCATTGAAGGGCTTATATTCTAGTAAGGGACAATGATACAAATAAGCAGAATATGTAGTAAGTCAGTGGCAAGTGCTATGGAGAAAAATAAAGCAAGAAGAGGAAAACCTGAACACAGGCAGTGGAATTAGGGATTAGAATTTTAAGTAAGGTTGTCAAGGGAGGCCTACCAACATATGAGGGTACCTATTTCTCCACAGCCACACCAACAAAGTAACAACCATCTTTAATTTCTGATGATCTCATAAGCAAAAAAATAAAAGACCTCTTTATTTTAATCTGCATTTTCCAGATGACTTAGTGGGGCTACACATCTTTTCCTATGTTTATTGGCGATCCCTACTTCCTTTTCTGTGAATTATGTTCATATATTCACCATCATAATGGGCTGTCTTTACTGACTTGTAGAAGTTCTTTATTAAATTGGATTGTGAATAAATGATTCATTGTTATACGTATTGCAAATATTTTCTTCTGCCATGCTTCAATTTTTAAAAAGTATCTTCTATCATAGATATTAATTTTATGCAGTCAAATATAAAGGATGAATAGGGTATCCTTTATAGTATCTATTTATATATATATTTTTAAATTTATTATTTATGCCTATAGCACCTTGTCTTCCTAGGTGATCTCCCATCCAAGTACTAACCAGGCCCAACCCTGCTTAGCTTCCGAGATCAGATATCAGGCTTGCTCAGGGTGGCATGGCGGACTGTGGCTCCACTGGGGCACAAAACCAGGACCTTCTGCGTGTAAAGCAGACGTGCTAACCATTACACTACGGAACCACATCCTATAGTATCTATATTTTATATCTTGCTTTTAGATAGCCTTTCCTATTTCCAAGATTATAAAATTATTCTCATATTTTCTAAAACTATTTCAGAGTTATAGTTTTTACATTTAGCTGTTTTATCCATCTGGACTTTTTCCCCTTTGGTGTGAGGTAGAAATTATCCTGATTACTGAATATCCAAAATGCTACTTTTTGTCATATAATGTCCCATACATTTATGAATCAGTTTCTGTAGATGCCATTCTGTTCCTACAGATCTATATTCCTATACCAAATACAATGTTGTTTTATTACTGGCATTCATTACTTTCTATAGTACCACTTTTCAACTTTTTCTTTGGTCCTTCCTTAACCAACCACCTTAAGCACTTACATATAGGCAGATAAAATTGATTGCTGATTACATACAATACTTGTTTCCAAGTGCTAGGATATTTTCTCTTCCCATTCAAAAATTGCCCCTTAACCTTGAGAATAAATAGTCTGTACAATGAAGTCAAATTCCTTAGGGTGACAGTCAAAAGTTGCCAGTATCTGGCTCTAATCTAGCTTGCAACTGATTAGCTTTTCTCCTGAACTATCTCACCTGGTCAAAGTAACCTTGTGTCTTCTGAACACAGAATGAACAGCCCTACCTACATGCCTTCACTTAATCAAATAACACTTCCTCAAATGCTCTTCTTCCTTTCTTCTGATTTCTGTATTTGAGGATTAGCCCTCATTCATGAAGTTTTCATAGGCTGCTGTTTCTGACACACTGATTTCTCTTTCCCCTGAATCTATAGCATTTGTCTTCTTTTTTTTCAATTAGAGTTGACATTGAATATTATTTTACATCAGTTTCAGGTATACAGCATAGTGGTTAGACATTTACATAATTTAGAAAGTGATCCTCTTGATTAGCCTAGTACCCACCTGGCACTATACATAGTTATTAGAATATTATTGACTATATTCCCTATGCTATACTTTACATGTCTGTGACTACTTTCTAACTATCAATTTATTCCAGCATTTACTTACTACTTCTTAGCATAACTTTGGTACTTCTTAGTATAATTTCCCGGATAGTGGCTTATATTACTTTTTTCCTTAAGTTACTTTACTAATTAGTATTAAACTCAAAGCTCTGATAAAGAGCTCCAATTTTAATGTCTTTATAATAGCATAAAATTTTTAATTGCTCTCCACTACTCAGATAGTCATACAATTTATACTCATTAGTCTCGCATCTCTAGTCTCATCCTTTTATTCTATTTACAATAAAAG
This sequence comes from Eidolon dupreanum, assembly GCA_028627145.1. Lineage (NCBI taxonomy): Eukaryota > Metazoa > Chordata > Mammalia > Chiroptera > Pteropodidae > Eidolon > Eidolon dupreanum. Next base: position 44,961,586 of record CM053509.1, on the reverse strand, counting down.
ACACGCAAGCATTTGATTTACTCACATCAGGAACTAAAGAATCAGAAATACTAATTATCACCAGGTCTAATTTCAAGCCTAGCCTCATCCCTAAACTTGCCTGTTAAACTTACCATAATTATGAATATTTTAAAATTCTGCCTATTTTCAATAGGGACTTAGGACCACTAAAATCACTAACCACAACACAATGAAGGGGTCGAAGTATAAAAGCTTAAGAAATCTACTATTATCTAACAATTTCATCTACAGCTAGATGTGGGGGGAGTAGTTGTCTACTCTTTGGCTTACTATTTACCCTGTGGTGTGACCCCTATTACTCTACTCCTTAGCTCTAAAAGGAACTCTTACTGTCTATGGCCATGCTACCCTGAAGCGTGATCCCGTCTGACCTCGAAGGCTAAGCAGGGTCGGGCCTCATTAGTACTTAGATAGGAAACCACCTAGGAAGACCAGGTGCTGTAGGTGTAAAAAATAATAATAAAATAAAAAATAATAAATAAATAAAATTTTAAAATAAAACGAACTCTTACCAAAGCTGAAAAGAACTGATTAACCTGAAGCTGGCTTCTTTATCACTTCATTTTACTTTCAGTAGATATGATGATACTCTTGTATCTATCTATCAGGAGAACAGGCGTCCTGATGTAATATTGAAGATGATCTCAACAGATAGTGAGGTCTAGTTCAGATCTGTCCAGAGGCATTTTACTCTCTTCAACTGTGTAGCACAGGCAGCTCCATAAAAGTCCCATGCCTTAACCTTATCCCCAACCTAAACTTTGCTTTGTTGTAATGCCACTTATGTACATTAGCAAGTCACTAAAAAAAAAAAAGCCCTACTGAACTCATTATCTTGTTCCTTGAAACTGTTAGTAAGCAGAGTTCACTAAATTTTCAAGCATCTTCTTTAAAAGGACCATTAATAATTTCTTTCTGATTTAGTGTTAGAACAACTGAGCTTATTCTGATCAATTGGCTTACATCACTGAAGAGAATTTTCCCTCACGTACATAGCCGTAGTTAAGAATATAGGACCTCACAGTGTATATTTTGTGTTGAGTAATATCTTCATTCTTGGTTCCATTTTATAATTCCTACCTCTACTTTCCCCTTGTTGCATTTTTCTCTTTTACTTTTATTACCTTGTTGCATTTTATCTACCTCTATACTGTTCCAACCCTTCTGACAACAAGATAAATTTATTCGTTCATATTCATTCAACAAATGTTTATTGAGCACCAACTATATGGCACTGTTTTAAACCCTTTTATTTTAATTATTATCTTTTAGGGCTCAAAATAAATTTCAAGGATTAGGCAACATGCAAAGTGAGTACGAATAGAAATAAAACATGCAGATAAGAGTAGAGAGGGCATTTCAGGCAAAAGGAAGCGCATGTACAAAGGCAAAAGCATGGGTTAAGTAAGTCCGCCTCAGTAGTGAGAGTACAGTTTATATTTGCTGCAAATTTTATTTAAATGCACCTGAAATATATTCTTCCAAACATTTTATGTAAGCATTGGGGGCGGGCGGGGGATAGTCAACAAGTTTTTTACCTTACATTTATCACTTAACTGTTTAACAAAATTTTTTTAAAATTATTCAAACGACTTTAATGACTACATAATTATTATATTTATCACAGTTTATTTCCACATTAATAGATGTTTAGGTTGTTGATGGGTTTTTATCATGATGAAATTTAGATGCAGGAAAAAAGTCATCTAAAACTAAGTAAGCATCTAATATTTATTGTCACTATACTTTGTGGTAATATGGCACAAAAATCATATTTTAACAAGTATTTTGACATAAATATTCCTGGAGTTAAATGTTGAGAAATGTATCTCTTTCTGGAATTAAGAGGTCTTCAATCCTGTTCATTGTGGGAAGGAAGACCCTTCCACTGTATTGCTTTCTTTTTTTCCAAATAGTCTTCTGATCTTAAGTGAAGGGTTAGTTTATACTTTTTTTTTTATCGTCTACAATGTTGAACTTATTCCAGTCCCCAAACTCTGGCAATAAATAAACCTAGCTTAGGAGTCCCTGTATCCACTAGGCACAGGCCTTTATGCTGTGCAAAACAAAAGTACTACCCTAGGGAAGTTGATTCCAGGCTTAGTGGCTAGAACCGTCAAGTAAGCCCTTAATTTGAAAAAGACTGAGTTAAAAAGACTGAAGCTTTTTAACTGCTACAGCAGATAAATCTTGCAACATATTTTCTCCAAGCAAAGGACAAACTAAGTTGCTTTCCAAACAACATTCAGAGACAAAAGATTTGATAAACAATTCTGAATATAGAACTAAGTGCTGACTGTCATCCTGGATACTCAAAACAGCACAACTGCTTCCTATGGTTGGTGTGAAAGGTAGAGAATGAAAGAGATGCAGAAAGAAAAGGGCCACTTTCATGTAAAATGCTTTTGAGTTAAAAAAGAAAGCAAATTTCATTGTTCTCCTTAACCTGCCTCCTCAAGGGAAAAAGGAATCAATTTTTTTCCAACTTGCATCACTCAGGAATTGAACTTCATTAAACTTCAGAAATGTGGTGTTGCAAGACTTTCAGATTGATGCCATCTCATATGCCTTGAAAGATCAGCATTATTAATACAAGGCTTCATAAAACTTCAAGACTACCTGGTAAAAACATGACTCAAAGAATGAAAACACAAAAGGGCTCAAAGAGAACAAAATTATTTTATAATACTGGGGTAAAGAAAGTCTATTTTTTTAAGTCATTTTTAAGCTTTACACAAAATCTAAAGCTTATAAAAAATTTACCATATAAAAATCAAAAAGTTGTTTGCAAAAAGTCACTATAAATAAATATGAATGAAAATATCTGTGACATATGACAGTTTTCAAAGCATTTAAAATGTACCCATAAGCCAACAGCCATGTCACCCTGACCGTATCTGATCTCAGAAGCTAAGCAGGGTTGGGCCTGGTTAGTACTTGGATGGGAGACCATCTCAGGACACCAGGTACTGTAGGTGTTAAAAATATCAATAAAAATTAAACAAATAAAAAAATAATAAAATGTACCAAAAAACAAATAAGAAAAAAGTTAAAAAATAGAATAGAAAATTTAGCAAGGAACATGAGTAAGCAATTACAGAAGACAAAAATGGCTTATAATAGGAAAAGATGCTCAACCTTCTACTGAAAATACACAAAGAGAAAAATAATTTTAATGTCCAACAAAGATTATGCATGTTAGTAAATTAGATAAAATACAGGAAAATAGGCACTGTAAACATTAGAAATATAGACTATTATCCTTTGAGTAATTTTGTAATAATTACCAAGTTTTACAGGCAGATATCCTGTCACCTATCAATTCCATTTCATTACTATGAATTTATCTGACAGAAACACTCATGAGAATGAAAATATATATACACATATATAAGAATTGCTAATGGAACAATTTTTATAATAAAAAATTAGAGTGTAATATCTACCAAGAGTGGATTTATTAAAATATATAATATCTATAATTAGTGCAGCCATTAAATAAAGCAGATCAGCATATCTTGACATAAAAGGATATAGTAAATGAAAAAAGCTAGTCAGAAAATATTATGTATAATAAAACCCTGTTTACATTAATCTATATGCAGTATATAAAAATTTTAAAGAGTATCTTTCAAATCTAAAAACACTAAAATTACACGTAACATATCTAAATTTTCAGTGAGCATTTATTACCTTTAAAATCAGAAAAAAATGATTTTTAAAATGAAAAGACAAACTCAATTTTAAGTACCGTGAATGACTGATATGAATCCAATCATCTTCTTGAATGGACAGAGGTGGTACATATATACAATGGAATATTACTCAGCTATAAAAAGAATCAAATCTTGCCATCTGCAACAACATAGATGGACGTAGAGAGTACTGACTGTGCTGAGTGGAGTAAGTCAGACAAAGACAAATGTCATATTATCTCACTTATATATGGAATCTAGAGAACAGGATTAACAAACAACAGAAACCACCTCATAGATACAGAGAGCATGGTTTAGGAGGTGGGAGGATAAGTGAAAGTGGGGGGCGGGGATTAAGAAGCACAAACTGGTAGTTCCATAATAGTCATGGGGATGTAGAGTACTGCATAGGGAATATAGTCAGTAGAACTGTAATAACTATGTATGGCGTCAGATGGGTACTGGATTTACCAGGGTCACTTTGTAAGTTATAAATGTCTAATAACTCTACACCTGAAACTAATATAATATTCTATGTCAACTATAATTGAAAAAATAAAAATGTAAAAAATAATAATTGAAAAAATGATTTTCTGGATGACCAGTTTCTTCGAGACAAGTTAAAGGACTTAAGGGAGTCATACTAAAATGTTTACTATCTGAGGTATTGGAAAGTTACTGTGGAAAACTGACACTAGAGAAAAGACAGCATAACTTGTGGCTTTGATGAGTCCACAGTGCAGTAATTATGGCATCAAGATGTGGGTTGTATGATTGTCCTGCCTCCTAGTTATATTCATCATGTAAGTGGATGCAAAAATAAACTATCCATAGTAAGCAGGCTCTCTTAGTTCTAATGGAGTGGAATTTCATTTAAAACACTGAAATCTATGACTAAGATAGGTATTTAAAAAAAAATCTTGAACAGGAATAGTAATTTCACTTTAATCATGCCCAGAAAGAGGCAGCAATACTGTTAATACAATAGAAAAACCTTTTGATCTAGAAAATAAATTCTGCAGGACGTGAGTCAATATACAATTTCTTCACATTTCCTTCTATGATGTAACATCCCTCAAATTGGGAAACAAAAGCAACTACTGCTATATTTGAAGATAAAAGTATCCCCTTTTCGTTCAATCTAAAGATAAAAGTATCCCCTTTTGCTTCAATCTAAAAGATGTCACACCTTTGATAAAAAGTTTGAAATAAAGTGAATAAAAAATAAGAATCCAAAATGCTATGAGAAAATTAAAATACCTGCTAGTATAGAAATATTCCTTTCACCAGATATTCTTATTCTGAGAAAAATCTTAGCTTTCTAAAACTATTATATCTTAATTTTGGAAAAACCTGAAAGAGCCAACAAATACATAAACTTGACTCAGCCCTCATTTGGATAGCATGAGCACTTTGTACTTCCTTTTTCTCTGTTATGGATAAATAAGTAAAACTACTGGGTTCTGGCTCTTTGTTTCCGTCTATTCTCAAAAAAAAAATTGTTTTCACTTGTTAAAAAATATATATTCATCATATAATCTATATTTTAGACATACTTTACACAAAAAGATAATTCCCCCTAATTATTTTTTTTACAACTGTCTTCAACTTTTTCATTTGGGGAAAAAGGATGAAAAGATGGAAAAATAGGGATTTTATACATTTTTATTGTTTTCCGTTTTCTTAAGTTTGCATTCCTTATTACAGAATAGATAATTAAATATCCATCCATTGTTACTTTCTAGTAGTAGATAGAAACGTTAAAGATGTTACTTGAGTTATCAACTAATCATATAAGCAGTCTTACCAATCCATGATAAATTACATATTTCTTTGCTTTTACTTTCGCTTACTTCTATTTACTCTCACAAAGTCCTCAAAATTTACTGACAAGTTTCTAAAAGACTTTTTTACTTGAATATTCTTTCTATATGCCAACCTAACTTTAATAGCCAGGGCTGACTTCCCCAGAAGGAGGTGTCTAAGCTCTAAACTATTTCTTGCACTGAAAGATCAATGCTTACACAAGCAATGTATTTCTCAGAAGACCTGTTCATGAAATCAACTTATAGTACCATTTTAAAACATTAAAAATATCCCACCTTCTACTGTTAATCTGATGATCTTCCTTATACTTTAGCTGTGGGATTAAAACAAATCAAAACCTAAATTAAAAGTCCAACCATAAAAGCACACTGCAGTTTCAGGACCTTTAAGGCAGCAGTAGAGTGCAAAGTCACAGTCAGGAGAGGGGCCAGGTTTCCTTCAATCAAAAAAAGCCAAAAGCTCTACCAAAGAATCAAATGAAGATCTCATTTGACATTTCTCCATCCAAACTGCCCATCAAAAAGTATGTCACTTTTAAGTCATCACACTTCAAATGTATAGTATGTTTTATGTAACTATTACTTAAGCAGGCCAATAATACTTTGCCTGAGTCACTGTCATTTACAAAGTGATATCATTTTCACTGATCTTCACACATACCCAGTGAAGTAAAGCAATTGGCTATTATTTACAACACAAATGTAAACAACAGAGACTCGGAAATTATACGACTTGCTCTACATAATTAAACATCTTGGCTCTCAATCCAGTGCTCTTTTTACATTCCATCATGTTGGCAACATGAACTGGAAGTAATGTTTTAGGATAGTGATTTATGGGTAAATATGAAAGAAAAATTAGATTTTGACTTCCCATGATGACAGAGGAAAATCTTTTAACTCACCTTACTCATTATCTAATACTTCCTTCAGAAAGCCCTATAGGCCTTTAAACAGGTTTCCACATATTATATGCCCTTAAAAAAATTCTGAAATTTATCAGTTAGCTGCAGTCCTTCCCAGATTACAGGGCTAAATTTCATCTTGGAACTAAAATTGAGATTTTTTTTCCCCAAGTTTATCTGGTGCAATATATTTGACATGACCTTTGAAACTAACACATATTTTTTAACTGTTTTAATCTAGTCAAAACTGCAGAATTGCCAGGAAGAAAATTCTTGACAAAGTAAGTTATCACTTACAATATGGCAACTTCCTCACCTTAACCACACACAAACACAAAAACAATTCAGCCTCTAGTAGTTCTGCATTGTTAGATGAGTCTGCATTTTCTGTTTTTAAATACCCTGGACTTAACAGGCCTTGCTCCTGTGTTCACTTCTTTATATATTCAGAAACTGCTACTGCTTTGATCTTAGCAGTTCATACTTAATTTTTAAAAATCTTCATTCAACTTGGATAAGAATACAATTACACAACCTGGTTAGTCAATCTGACCAAGTTAATAAATCAGACATGTTAATTACAAATGTTTCTTATGCCCTGTAAATGGACCCAAATATCTAATAAGATATTGATTCAACACAGTACACAAAATATACAAAATTAAAAGGTAGAAAATATTGAAAAAATGGAAATTTGGGGAGAGAAGCAAAGCTCCAAGGAAGATAACCTAGGAAAGTATGACTACTACAGCTTTAAAAACACACAAACAAAAAAGCTTCAGAATGGAAATTTTATTAAGAGTTAATTGATACCTGGGGCAGAGGTAAACCCCAATTTTTCAAGACTGAGGATTGCAAAAATATAAATAATATTCTTATAGAACAACAACGTGGTCCTTTCTGTATGACAGAAAACAAAATGTGGGCTAATAATCTGCCAGTTACCATCCATATCCAACATATCCATAATAGGAAATAAGCAAAAAAAAAAAAAATCTAAAATATCAAATATATAAAACAGGACTCAAAGTGACTCAATGAAAACAAGCTTAAAATGTCTAATTTTATAGTTGTTTAACTTCTCTATTTACAAATAATAAAGATTCTGCTATATCTAATATATGGACATTATTTTCAGATTAATATCCCTGTCTTGTCACCTGATGAATTTATAAGAATAATCAAGATTGTGCTGCTTTAACTGAAGGCTAAGCACTTTTATCTTTGATTTTATTGTACAAAGTGAAAAAAACAGATCAAAATGAGATAAGATGTACAGATGCTAAGAATTATTATCATATATGGTTTTTGAACTTTCCAGTCCAACTAATAAATTCTTGTCCATTCTTGACAATTAATTTACATTTAAATTGGTTATTCATACAGTCTGTGGACATAGGAAGGGGCTCTGCCTGTTTTCCTGTTGTTGCTTATTTGCTTTCTAAAGTAATGTTTAAAGAGTCTTTATAACTGGAACCGCAGCACCTATATCTTTTAAATTAAGTTTTTTTCCTATGGAAAATTTGGAAAACACCAGCAAGTATAAAGAAAAAAATCATTTATAGTTTCACCATCTAATAATTTTTATAACTGTGACTATCATTTGAGTCTTATTTCAAAGTCATATGATTGCTTCTAAGTTCTATAGTTAACAAAATTAGAATTTCACTATTTACTAACCTGTTTTAATTTTAAAATTAATATTTTCCAACCATTAAACATTATTTGAGAACGATTTTTAGTAGTTTCTTTAATTAGAATCCCATCCTTAGGGTAAGGGGTTAAAAATGAACTCCCCATTAAAATAATACCCCCACTTCCTCTCGTCCCTTCCTCTTTAGGAACAGAGCTCAGTAAACAGTAAACAATTCACACTAGCGTCCAAGCTGTGATAAATATTCCCCTGAGAAACCTGGGGCCTAATAAGATTGAAACTTTAAGCCAAAGATATGATGAGCTAACAGTGACATTTCAAGCACTATCCAGGAGATGTGACTTACTGGAAGACGGAAATCTCCTAAAATTCGCAGTCCTATAGTTACCTATTCTAGCTACGATAAAACTCCATTCTGTTTTTCAGTAAAGCTAGAATGAAGCAGTGCAAATTTCACCCATTCAACGAAGTACCTTAACTGGCTGAGTTCGTTAAAATTGGCGCTCTCAATGGCAAAGAGTTAGATTCATTAAATAAGGGAAACATGTAACGCTTACAAGGAACTGTATGGACAACTGCTCCAGAGGACTTATCGATCAGGAAAACCGACGCTAAAGGGTGGAGGGGGAAAAGAATATTGAGGGGGATTTAGTCAATACCAGCCTGGTGTACCAGCAGAAGTCTCGGCTGCATTATTTAATGTTTCATCTTTCCATTCCTAGCATCACGGGGCTCAAACGTCACCAAAAAAAAAAGGATGGGCCAGTTGAAAACCCGGCAAGGTGACGCACGTAACATCTTACCATATGGAGTCTCATTATCAGGACCGAGAAGAGTCCCAAGCCAACCCAGTGAAGAAAGGAGGGTCCCCCCACGGCCGTCAGCTCCCCCACACCCTTGGCGCACCGCTTGAGTATGTGCACGCAGGGGTCGGAGGCTGCAGGACCACAAGACCCGACACCTCAAGAGCAGACTCCAGCCGAGGGGGCTGCAGACTCCGGCTCCGAGAGCACCAGTGCAGCCAGACGCACACATCAGGCGCCGGGAGTCGAGCCTCGGTCCAGTAGCCCCAGCTCCAGAGGAGACTCCGCGAATGCCTCAGCCAGGCGGCTACACCGCTGGCAATCAGGGCCCCGACAGGTGGCCGCGATTCCTCTCCCAGGGTCCAAACCCGTCCAGGGCCGTACCTGAAAAGGTAGCGCCACCTCCGCCCGAATGCACTGGCTGTCGCGGTGGCTGTGATCACAGCTCCGAGCGCAGTGACGCCTCTCATAAAAACAACAACCTGCTCGGAGGCGTCCGCAGCCGGTAGGCGGCGGCCTGCGGGACGCCGCAGCGCATGCTGGGACTCGTAGTCTCGCCAGCGCTTTATATCTGGCAGCAGCGGAGGAAAGAACTACGACTCCCAAAAAGAAGCGCAACCTGCCGCCGGGAAGTTGGGCCAGGAGGCCGCGAGCCTCACAACATCCGGGCCCCGGCGCTGGAGAGGCGGAGAAGCGCCGCTGCCGGTTGTTATGGAGACGGGCTACTACAACCACTAGCAAGGATTCTCGGTTTCATCCGGGAAGACTGCTCTCTAGATTATGCGGATTGGTTTATACATATTGATCTAGCTGACGGTTCACCTTCTCTTTGCTGCTTTAATTGAGCGTAGTAAAAAGGCCGCATACCCTGGGCGTTTGCTGGCCTTCTTGCCATCCGCTACAGGAAAAGACTGCGTTTGCCGAAAAAATAAACAAAGAAGATATCGAGAATGACCGAGTATGACTGGGTGGGTTTGGGCAGAGGGTTGGATGTTTTTGAATGCTGGTATTCTTTGCTTTAAATTTGGGGCACCTGTACTCCTACCCCCACCCCCCACCTCACCTCCAAAAAACACCTTTCTAGGCCACTGGACTACACAGATCCAAATGTGCATTATTGCATTAAGCCAGAATTGCCTCTGAAGGTATAAAGATGTTTGGAGATGGTATGCAACTCATCCTATTGCAAACTCTGAGGTGATGGCTTTGAACAAGAAAAACGTATCTTGTTAATTTTATATTTATTTACATTGTGCCTTGTTCAGAAATGAATACAAGCAAGAAAAAATATACATAGTGCACTTATACTTACTGTTAATGGAGACAGTAGAAAGTTAAGGTTTAATTCTGTCCTGCAATTATGACAAAAAGTTAAAAAAAAAAAAAAGCCAACAAGGATGGTGGGTCTGAGTAGAAACAAAAGGGTGCCTCAAAATTCGACTTTTGGGTTTTTTGCTTTAGATGGTACTATATTTAATATCAGCTATGACAACACCAAAAAAGAAAAATGATTTTTAATTTTATAATTACGGTTTTGTAATGGACATTTTTATGTCAGTGGCGTGCTTTTTATGTATCTTTTTGAAAATATGTGTGTTTGTACCAAAAGATTGAAAAGTCAAAGTGCTCTGGCTTTCTCTAATTCTGGGAGAGCCTAAAATTAAATTAGTAAGAAAGCTAATACCAAAAAAAAAAAAAAAAAAAGGAAAGAAAGAAAGCTAATATCAGCTTTTTGTAGATTTTTGTTCTTTTCAAGACACTTTTCACATGCTAATTTTAAGACAGTCAATTTAAAAAGAATCATTTACAATATCACTTAATCTTTTTATCCTTAAGTAAAAACAGTTTCTGGCCCCAGGTGTAACTGGTAGAGAATTTTAAATAATCCTTCGTATTAGGCTGTTTAGTTTTTAATTGTATCTAGTTTGAACTCCACAGTTTAAGATTATTAGGTTTGAAGAGAATGAATCCCAAATAAAGCTGCAGTGAGGGCCTATGGCATAAAGTAAAAGCAATGGGCATTTTGCCTCTAAGTCTACAAACGTAACTTATCATGGAGATCTAAAAAATTTAGGTAGACACTTCCAGATTGTGTGGTATAAATTATACCAACAAAGTTTATTAGCTAAGTTGTCTTCTATTTTGACTAGATTTGGTTTTGTGTATTACTTTTTGCACCAAAGCGGATAAGAATTTTAGAGCCAGTAGAAGGTGATTTGATGAAAGGGAGTCCTTCTGTAGCTGAGGTTGCCCTGGGCAACCTGCCTGGGTGTCTATAAAGGAAACTAGAGTTTGTATTATTTCCCACAAGTCACTGGGCAGCCACCTTCCATCTAAGAAGCCTTCCCTATGCTGAGGAAAACCAGACTTTGAGAAGAGCTGACTGGCTGATACCCCATAGAATTCTGGTGATTTACTACTATCCAATGGCTGTACTTTTAAAATTTAAAACAAATTAATAGTGTCAAAAAGAACAAATAGCAAGATCCGATGTGTTCTACTTCAAGTTTTGCCAGTTTCCTACAAGATTATGAGCATTAAATGAGTAGAAGTAAACTAGTATATTAATGTAAAGCATTAGAAACCCGTAAACTTCAGAATTGAATTCTGGAAGAACCTATATATTCATTGAGGTAAACCTGTAAAAAAGAAAAGGCAGAAAATGATTCCATTTATATAGCAATTTATTGATTACATTCAATTTTCTTTCATTTTATCTCCACAAACGGGAACCATGGCAGATTTTTTTTTAAAACCAATTTTACAGATCATATGCAAAGGGGAAATGATGATGAAGGACTGGAGCCTAGGTCACAGTTCCTGCCTTGTGCTACTCCTTCAGCACTCTATTGATAATCATTCAAATCTTCACACAGGAAAAGAAAAAGTGGACTAGATACTTCACATTATTTGAATTCAAGCTTTCAAAACAAATAAGTTCCTGACATTGGGAAATTTAACTTTGCTGGGACATTAGGTAGAATAACCCAGGAATCCTGGGTGAGCTGGGATACACTAAAAAGGAACGTATTTAATCTGACCAAATTTGAAACTCAAAAGGGCTTTGTCTTTACTTAAGTTTGATAGAACAGCTCTGTAAACATGTTTGTCTCCATTTTTAGAGTTGGAGAAACAGATTACAGGCTTGCTAGTTTTAAGGATTTAGAAGTCTAACAGGGTCTCAGCTTCATGAATCACTATCTGCTGTATCTTCATAGAAAAGGAACTTTAATGAATATAAACAATCTTCTACTTGTTCAACCTTAAAAAGTCAGTTACAGTATCCTAACAACCATTATGAAGTTATTTAGATATAATTTCTAATCTGGAAGGCCTTAGATCTTAAGTATTAAAGAAGTTGCCACAAAGTTCATTTATTAAGGGCCTTATCACAGGTGCCTTATCATGAATAAATATACTTTATGTTTTTTGAATAACTGAAAATCACTTAGTTCCTATTGCTATATTTGGAGAACCTTGATATGGGAGTCCTCAGATTAGTAAACAAAACCATCTAACCCATCTCCTTTGTTTTATATTTATAGACAAGGAACTTGAATTCTTGTAAAATAATTTCATCAAAGTCACACAGCTATTATCAGTGCCAACAACAGAACCCAAAACTGGTGACACCTAATATGTACTTTCATAACTCTTACACCAGGAGGAATACAAATATGAACAAGTTTCCAAATTAGTCTCCTTGTCATGTTCTTACATAATCCATGTAGGTGTCATGGCTTTCTCTGTCTCCATATCCCCACACTCCTTAACCTGCCTCCCCAAAGGCCTCTAACTCCTGATCACCGCTAAGCCACATCTTTCATAACAAATATGCTAGCACAGTACAGCAGGGCCTTGAATAACATCATTTTGTAATAATGTTAATGAGATGCCCTAGGAACTTAACTCCTGTTTATGTCAATTAGCCTATGATAAAATTAGTTTTACCTAAGTTCCAGGAACCTATCAAAAATGTTAAATGAGGGCTTACTTGCTCATGTGTGATCTAGGGACCAATAGCTTGAGCATCACTGGGCCTGCTGTATCTCCTTTCCATGTCCATTCAAGGCCCTGACAGCAGCCCAAGTAGTCATAGTGAAAATTGTTACATGGTGACATGCTTCTCCTTAAAACCCTTCAATAGGTTTACTTTGCTTTAGGGAAGACCCAAGTTTTTAATATAGTCAAGAAGATACTCCCTGAAGGATCTGACACCTGGCCCTCTATTATCTCAACTTACTTGACTTGCCATACGTTTTCTTTATTCCCACCTCTTTTTCCTTCCTTGCCTTACAGTCTTAGATTCAATGACACTTAACCGAAATGGCCTTCCTTAGTACCCCTACACTAGATTAGAACCTCATATATTTTCATAAATCTTTTTTTTCATAGCAGTTACCACAATTACTCTTCAATGCCCTCAAAAGAACAGGATTCTAGAAAAAGTGGAGTAGACAGGACTAAGCTTTTTGTTTTGTTTTTTCAGCTTTATTGAAATATAATTGACATACACAATTGTTTAAGGTGTACAACATGATGATTTGATATATGAATATATTGTGAAACGACTATACAATATTGGGTAACACCTCCATCATCTCATATAGTTACAATTTTTTTTTTTTGGTGAGAATATTTAAGATCTACTTTCTTAGAAACTTTCAAATATATAATACAGTATTGTTAACTACAGTCACCATGCTGTACATTAGATCACCTGAACTTATTCTTATAACTGAACGTTTGTACCTTTTGACCAATATCTTTCCATCCCGCTCCCCTACCCTCCCAACCCCTGGCAACTAAAATCCTACTGTTTTAATGTGTTTGGCTTTTTTATTTTTCAGGTTAAAAATATATGTGAGATCATACAGTATTTATCTTTCTCTTTCTGTTGTGTATTTATACCATATTTTCTCTATTTATTCATCCATCAATAGACACAGGTTGTTTCTCTGTTTTGGCTATTGTAAATAATGCTGTGATAAACATGGGGATACAGATAGCTCTTTGATGTAGTGATTTATGTAAGGAAGCAAAATTTGCCAAAAATTTGTCTCTTTGGCATAAGAATTATTTTAGGCTGATTATTTTTAAGAAACTGCATAGTTTCTTACACTTCCCTCTCCCATAAATGACTCCCCACCTCAACATCTTTTGTCTTTAGCTGATGATGTTATTACTTAAGGTGGTGGCTCCTGCCATTTCAGAGTTGCTATTTTTTTCTGGGTCTCTCCCAGGTATACATGTAAACTTTAATTCATTTTTCTCCGGCTAATCCGTCTCATGTCAATTGGATTATTTGACCAATTAGAAGAACCTAGGCAAGTATAGGAAAAATTTTCCTCCCCAACATTCCATTTGCTTTGAATATATATCCAGGAAAGATTGCTGGATCATATGGTAGTTCTCTTTTAAATTTTTTTCAAGGAACTTCCATACTGTTTTCCATAGTGGCTGTACCAACTTATGTTCTCACCAATGAGGGTTGCCTTCCTTTCTTGGCCTACACTTGTTATCTCTGGACTTTTTGATAACAGTACTTTTAACAAATGTGAGATGATATCTCACTGTGGTTTGATTTGCATTGCCTTTTTCATGTACCTGTTGGCCATCTGTGTGTATTCTCTGGAAAAATGTCTATTCAGGTCCTCTGACCATTTGTAAGTCAGATTTTTTTTCAATTGAGTTGCATGAGTTCCATGTACATTTTGAATATTAACACCTTATCAATTATCTGGGTTACAAACATCTTCTCCCATTCTGTAGATTGTCTCATTCTGTTGATGTTTCTTTTGCTAAGCGGAAGCTTTTTTGTTTGATACAGTCCCACTTGTTTATTTTTGCATTTATTGCTTATGTTTTTGGTGTCATAGCCAAAAAAATGTTGCCAAGACCAATATCAAGGAGCTTTTTCTATATTTTTTCCTAAGAGTTTTGCAGTTTCAGGTCTTATATTTAAGTCTTTAATTTCAAGTTAATTTTTGCAAGTGGTGTAAGATAGAGTTTGGGCTAAGTGTGATAGCTTGTCCCCCCCCCCCCCAGAACTTTATAATTGTGAATGATTTGATGTGTTTATATTTTAGGATAAGAAAAATACTTCAGCTTCAAAATCAGACACAGAAATGAAACCTGAAAAACTGCCTCCTTGTGTGAACCCTGGCAATCCTGTGTTTTCATGTATGTTGGACCCAAAGACACTCCATACAGCTACCTCACTGTCAGAACCTAAGATGATTATGTATAAAACCATTTCAAGTAGTTATGGTGAATTTTTACCTATTCCACAGTTTTTTCCCTGCAATTATACTCCAAAGGAGCAAGTATTTTCAAGCCATATCAGAGCTACTGGATTTTATCAAAATAACACTCTGAACACTGCACCTGACAGAACCAGAACCCTTGATTTCCCTAATTTTCAACATACTCTATGAAAATATATTCCTTTGTATATTTAAGAGAAAATATACTCAGAAAAAAAATGAGTTTTAATTCTATGGCTAGAATACCTGATTTGGAATATAAAAATATTTGAATTAATTGAAAAAATACCTTTAAGAAATAAAGCATTTCAACTAATTAACTGAATGACAATGACTTCTTAAATAAAAATGTGTTCCAAATAGAATAAAAGGTAGAAGAATTTTCGTGCATCCTAGCTTTATTTAGTGTATGTACTCCAAAAGCTTTGAAAGTTTTTATGATCTCAGTTGTCTACTGAATATATTTATCAAGACAAAGGAACACAGGCACTCTAAGAAAAAACTGAATTACAGAAGACTCTAACCAGTACTTTCCCACTTTTCGGTTATTTCAAGGAATGGCTTAGAACCTGGGAAAATGTTAGTTCCTGCTGCTAGGCTAGGGGAAGAGAGGACTTATTTTTCATTCATTCATTTAGCAAATATTTACTGAACACCTCCTTATGGCAGGCACTATACTATACAAATGGGACACAGAAATAAAAGACAGTTTTTTATTATTTCAGTGAACAATATTTTGGGAGAATGAGATTAGCGAATTAATAATATGCAATAATTTTTACAATGTATTCAAAAGGTCTTTCAGACATAGAGACAGAATTGCTCAAAACGAGACCAAAGAGATCAGGAGAAACATCAAGGAGAAGGTAAAGTCAAATCAAAAGAAAGGTCAGTCCAGCAGAAACAATATGTATAAAAGTACAAAGATGTGAGAAAATGTGGTAGACTTTTATAAATGCAATTAACTTGATGCAGGTTTCCCCTGCTATCTAAAAGGACAGTGTTCCTATGAAACTTTTCATAAACCAAAATCACATAAAGCAAAGAGCAACCCCCACTTTTGAGAGTTTGCATTACACCACTTTACTTTTATAGAACACCTACATTAATACCTGTTTATGCCAACCAAATGAAACCCAAAGAGGATTTTTGCTTTTATCAAAAAGGCTTTTGCTGTCACTGTTCCTACTTTTCCCTTTTGGTTTCAGGTTCAGGATATTAAAATCAATTCAAAAGAATAATCTCATGAGTCACTAGGGCATCAGAAAAGCTTGATCTTCTGCTTACCAAAATGACTTGTAGTGAGGAAACAGCTCAAACTGTGGCATCATTAAATTCTTCCAAATACCCTGAATTTGATATTTGGTATTGGCAAGCAAGAAAAAAATTAGTTTTGTTCACTTCCTCTAAAACAGCAAAAATAGAGGCACTGCACAAGATTTCCAGGCAAATAATGCAACAGAAATTGAGTTTATTAGCCATTTCTTCACAAAAACAGTACAAACCATTTTCGCTTTCACTGTAGGTGCTCGATTTGTGGCAAGTGGTGTCAGTTTTTTAATATGTAAAATCTAGATATTAATGTTCCTTACTATAGCAGATGGTTAAGCTTTTTTGTTGTTGCTAAAATTCTCAAATAGGATGAATATCTTGGAATCAAGCCACACATATTGTCTGGGATGCTATTATGTAGTCATTCAGTGCCTTTTAAAGTCTAGGGACTATTCTATGCACTAACAGCCTGCCCTCTTAGAGCTTTGATTCTAGTAAATTCTAATAGGGGGAAACAGACCAAAAAAAAGTGTAAATATGTATGTGTGTGTGTGTGTGTGTGTGTGTGTGTGTGTAATGTAAATATTTGTAAATATATATTTATGTTTACATGTTATACATACATATATATTTATGTATAGACAAATATTTACAAATAATTATATATGCATGTATATATACATGTACATATGTCTATATGTGTATTTAGGTTATATATTATATATAGATATAAAAATACATATAAATATATATGTTTATATTTATAATATGCCAGGTAATAAGTATTATGGGGAAAAAAAGTAAAAAAGGATTGGGGGAGAGGGAGTGCTGGAGCAAGGAGTTATTTTAGGTAGGTTGATCAGACAAGGTCTCTGATAAGGTGTTATTTGACTACACCCCTGAATTAAGTGAAGGGCCTATCTGGGGGAAATCGGCTGTTGTGAGGCAATTAAGTATCAGGTCTGGAGTTCAATGAAGTTCAAATTGAATATAATCAATTTGAACAATATCCACACAAAGATATTTAAAATCATGAGACCAGGTAAGTATAAGTAGGAAAGAATCAAGGACTAAGTTCTAGGAAACTCCAACATTTAGAAGTTAGGGGAGGGAATGGAATAAACAAATGAGACCAAAGGAGTGATTGATTAGTGAAACATAAGGAAATTAGAAGACTGTGATGCCAGGAAGCCAAGTGAAGAATTTGTTTCAAAAGGGAATGGCCCAGCTGTGTAAAAGCATCTTGTGAAAAAACATATGGACTGAGACCCAGAGGGTTTGATTACACAATGTGTAAGTCATGAGTGACTCAACAAGTGTTTCAGTGAGGTGATAGAGAGGAAAACTTTATTGGAATAGGTTAATGAAAGAATGGATGAAGGCGAAACTACTTTTGAGTAGTTTTGCTGTATACTGAACAGAGAAATGGGACAATAGCTGGAAGTAGATATGGGGCCAAAGGTTATTTTTTTAACTACTGGATTATAGCATATTTTAATTCTGATGGGACCACATTTTGAGAACCACTGACGTATAGTAATCAGTTCTAAACAGAAAATGTAGCTGAAGACAACTACAGAGTAATATTAAATAAGAAATATGGACTTGAAAAAGCTCAAGTGTATAAAATTAAAGACATGGATAGGCTGAACACAGAATTATTCACCAACTTACAGTATATTCAGAACTGGGATTCAGAAGAGCGACCTAAAAAAAAGAATTTGAGTATGGACTGTAAAGTATTAAATTCATTATATGTGATATATTCTAAATAAAGCAGTACAGTTTTGGACTATGCCACCCTAAAATGTAAAACAATCAAAAATTTTAAAAAATGCTCTGTAATTCTTCTAAAAAGAAAGCCTCCATTTCAGATAACAGTCTGAACAATCTTGTAGAAAATATTTAAAGCCCATCAGGTAAAAAACTCATGTACTTTAGGGAAACTTTCCCACCTTTACACATTATCAGAAGGCTTAAAGTTTCACTTCCACTTTTTAAAATTTTATTTATTATTATTATTCATGCTTACAGCACCTGGTCTTCCTAGGTGGTCTCCCATCCAAGTACTAACCAGGCCTGATCCTGCTTAGCTTCCAAGATCAGATATCAGGCTTGTTCAGGGTGGCATGGCCATAGACCATGGACTGTGGTTCCACTGGGGCACGAACCCAGGACTTTCTGCGTGTAAAACAGACGTGCTAACTGCTATACTATGGAACCATGTCCATCACTTCCATTTCTTGATTCCTCATTACTGGAAATACAGCATGAGCTCCCAGCTTCAACTAAAACTGGAAACTATCTTCCTAAAGTCTGTTTAGTTCCTTTTCTTCTTTTAGTTAAAAACTAAAAGACTATCAGAAATATAGTTTTACCTAATCAAGAATCTAATCAATATATTTGACCCAATAAAGCTGTTTTTTACTATCTATAATCACTCAAAATTATTATGAGTTTACTAAGTACTGTACTAAGCAGTTTGTTTTGTTTACTAAATAAAAAAATAAATAAAAATATGTTTCTATAGGTCATTAAAAAGGCTAAAATGAAGTATGTTTTAAGCAATGTCAAAAATAGTCCAAGAAATATTTTTTTTAAGAGAGAAGTTTATTTGTTAATTTCTTGCATTTAAAGTACTCCTTGATAACATCCTTGGCATGAGACTCTTTTGCCATAGTCCTTAACTACAACACTACTGCAACCAATCAATTTATGGGGCTTTTCTGTCACTTTTACAGAGGCCTACCTATTCCCTTAGTGTCTTGTTGTCATCAACCTTAATTAGGTGGATTTGGTCTACAGCACAAAGGACCTCCACCAACTTGACACATAGGCTCATCACAGTTGCAAGCAAGTACACAAAGGTGGGCTTGACATTGGTCTAAGGCTTTCACAGCTTTTGGAATTCCAACTGCTAGGCTATTGTGGAGGAAGAGAAACTTTCCTTTATCCTTAAGGTTATTCTGGCTGGTTAATAATCAAATAGACAGGAGAGAGATTAGTGAGAGAAAACAACCAAATTTCATACATACATATGTGTGAGAATCCTGTATACATCAGATGGTCAGAGACCTCACACACAGGAGAGGTTCTCAGACAGAAAGAGAACATCGGTATATAAGACATTCTGAGCCAGGGATGAGGTAAGGTATACCTTGGGGGCTTCAAAGGATCATTGGAAGATAAGAAAGACAGACATTTAGTAAATAGAAGTTTATCATGCCCTATAAATAGGTCAAAAGAGATTATCTTCAACATCTCTTTTTATAGGCAAGGCCCTTAATTCAAGTTCTTCCAGGTAGTCAAGGGAGGAGCAGAAGTTTCTCCTGAGCCTGAAGCTGAAGTTGCCCTTAGCTCCAAATAATCCCCATACCACAGAAGCACATCTTTGGGTGACTAGTTCTGAACCCCAATACACCATGAATGAGGGCAGTATTCAGCACCTCTGGTAAAGCAGTATTAACATTCATATATCCCTAGCACCAATGCCTTTCTGGATCATGGTGGTTGGTTATGGCAGTGATGTGGGGAGGGGAGCCCTTGCCTCCAAGCAATTTGGCAGTGGCAGGGAAAGAGGACTACTTAAGAGATTATTTTGAGAGAGATGATCTTAGTGTCACATGCCTTTAAGACATTTTAGAAAGGAAAATTAGTTTTCAAAAACTGTGGGCAATGGCAAAGAGAAGATGCTAGTAACTTGGTAATGACCTGATGAATAAATCTGGTTTTGTTGTTACTACATGAAAGTTAGTTCTGGCGAGGTATGACTTAAGGCTTGTAAACAAAGGGAATTACCCTAAACTTTATAGGAAAGAGGAAGACTGTTGTGCGGAATTGGATGCACAATGCCATGAAACATTCTATTCATCAAACGAATCCTCCTTTATTCGCATTCCATGTTTGCCAAGCAACTTATGATTTGATTTACCATAAATATCTGCTTATAAAGATAAATGAATTGCCATATAACATATCATCCCCATGAACATTCTCAATTAATTTCTGATTATGAATTAATAATAAGCAGGCAATCTGTTTTGTTCAGTCTCTTGAGCTTGGTTAATGTGAATATGACCCCTGGAAATGGGCTGGCTCTCAAGGGTACTCTTGATGAGTCTTTATGAGACTGAGCTAGATAATTCAATAATGTAATGAAACATACCCCTGTTGTCAGGCTTCTTGGGAGATTGCCTACTAACATTTTTGCCAGATGGTACATGTAAAAATCCTTTGCCCTTATTTCCCACATGGATGAGGTTTGTTGGAAAGTACTTGGGTTGTGTAAGGGTTCAGAAGGAGTCATTCCAAGATGTGCCTCTGTTAATGCAGATTGTTTTGAGCTAAGAGCAACTTTAGCTGTGAGTTCAAGAGAAACTTCTGCCCTTCCCTTAACTACCTAAAAGAACTTGAATTAAGGGCCTTGCCTATAATAAATTATTAGAGATAATCCTTTTTGACCTATCTATAGGGCAGGATAAATTTCTGCTAAACATCGTTGTTCTTATCATTATACAATTACCCTTTGAAGCCCCCAAGGCACCTTACCTGAGAGTGTCTTATATACCTCAATCCCCCTTTCTATCTCTGAATCTCTCCTGCATCTGGGATCTCTGACTCATCTATGTGGGGTTCTTATACATATATATGTATTAAGTTTGGTTATTTTCTCTTGTTAATCTTTCTCATGTCTATTTTATTATCAGACCAGCAAGAACCTTGAGGATAGAAGAAAGTTTCTTCCTCTTCCATACTTGCTAGGGACAAGTGGCCTCTCCTTGACCAAACTCTAAACTAGCTCCTCTGTGCTAACTAGTCTAACAACAATAAAATTCTTTCCTATTCCTGTAAAGCATCAATTGCAAAAAATGGGCTAACTTGTGAGATCTTTCCTTAGCATGCAATGTTTTTATTTAGCTTTGATATTTGTTCATAACCAAATCTGTCAAAAAGCTTTAATAAACACGTACATTATGTATTGTTGTGGTTCGATCAAATCTAAGATCCATGGAGCCAACTGAGATGAATTGTGAGCCTTTATTAGCCAGCCCGCAACTGACTCCCTACCATGCAGGGTTAGAGGAGATCAGTCCCAAGCTCCCAAAAGAGGCAGTTTATAAAGCCTAGAACAAGCAAGCAGATTACAGAAGCAGAAGTTGGCCATTAGCATATCTTTGAGCGGATTACCACTCTGGTTACCATCAAACAAGGAAGCAGATTACAGAAGCAGAAGTTGGCTCACTTGAAAATTTTCCACCCTTAACAGTATTTATATATGGTCACCACACAGTAGTGGAGGATTAAAGATCTCTTCAGTTTACATCTATGTAAAGGCTGCATTTAGTTCATTATTCCCTAGGTATTGTAACTGAAAGGCAACTGAGTCCTGGGCTCATACTGCCTGTGCCACTCAGCCAATAGATCGACACGAGTTGATATTTTAGAATAAGCGTTTACTGACAGAGCACTGGAGATATGAGGAGGCAACAGGTTAACACCTTCAAAAACTGCATTTTTTTCTCAGTCCAGCTTAGAGTATTTAAGGGAAAAATTGGGCATTATTCCAGGGGCTACGTGGCAGTTCTAAGGGTCTGTTATGCTTTACAGAGTCATTTTTCCTGCAACGCGGTCCTCCAGTGCCATCAGAAAGAACAAAGATGGGAGTAGTCTAGAAAGAATGCTAGACCAGAAGGATTGTGATCAATAAGCATAAAGGTATTAGTCATTAGTTCCCAGGCAATTTTCTATAGCAGGGAATGTTCTAAGCAGCTGGGAACAATCTATTGTTAAACTATAGGGAAAGGAAAAGTGAAGCTGGGGACACTCTGAGGCTTCTACTACAGGGATTCCCAACTTGGCCCGTCTTCAGTATCCTGAAATTAATTTCAATCAAATAACTGGCTATGAAAATAAATCAAAGGACTACCTTAACAATTTTTTCTTATCTTTTATTTATTGGCTTTAACAATAGCACTATTATTTGGGAGGCAAGTTTTCATCATAAAGGAAATGAGAATGTCTGCATCAATATTTTAACTCTATCACCATATCAATCTAAGACAAAAGTTCCTTGGAAATCATGAGATTGATTAAGAGATCAAATATTTTAAGAATACAAATGAGTACCTGTTGCATTTAAACCAAGGCTTTAGAGAATAGGATCAAAAATATTAATAAATAACTATTTAAGACTTTCCCTTTGTGGACCAAAAAATGGTGAGGTTCTATGGAAAGTAATCTCACAGGGTGATCTGAACATAAATTCCTAATGGGGCAGCTCATGGTGGTAGTCATATCCAAGACATATAATTTCTTTAGTAAAAGGTTTACCTTCACTTAAGCAAGGCCTATCCACTGTGTCT
Source organism: Eidolon dupreanum (assembly GCA_028627145.1). NCBI lineage: Eukaryota > Metazoa > Chordata > Mammalia > Chiroptera > Pteropodidae > Eidolon > Eidolon dupreanum. The sequence goes on along the minus strand of CM053509.1, from coordinate 44,938,782 downwards.
GTACATCTAAGTTAATACACCTTTGAAATTAGCCTTAATCCCCTCAAGAGAGCATGCAATCTTGTTAAGTATCCTTAATGCAATCCGCACCTGACTTTCCCCCATCTCCATGTAATCTTCCTTAGTTCCCTCCTTAATTTCAAATGTATATAAAAAAAATAAAAATAAAAATAAATTTTAAAAACCTGCAAAACTGTTATTCTCTGAAGCATTTGAGATCTTGCTCCCTAGCATATGTTGTCAGTTTGGCTCAAATAAACTCTTATGAAAATTCTCTACAGGTCCGGACATTTCTTACATTGACATCTTTTACCTCCTCCAAGCTAACAGGCACAGTCTTTTATTTTCTGATCGAGATAGCTATAGGAAGAGCCAGAGGAAAGACTACATTGGTCAACAAATTTTTAATGTCAAACTGGTATTTGACACACAAGAACTTCATTTTGGTTATATTTATAAGTAAAGGCTAGCAAATAAACAAGGATTGATTATAAGAAAAAGCAATCCTACCTCATCAGAAGGTCTGATAACTGGACAGGACTGCTATAGACATCAAAAGTTGCTTTGTAGAAGTAAAAGTTTCAAGGTTGCTGAACTAGGATATGCTTACACATTCAGAAGTCTTGCATTACAAAAAACAATAAGGCTGTTTTATAATCCAAAGTCATCTTGAATGACATCAGATGATCAAATGCTCTAATAACTTTTTCCAATTTGGTTTTCCTTAAAAAAAAGGGAAACTATACTGTTTTTGTTAATGTTTGCACCATCACAGTGATGCAACACAATTGGTGGTCCAATCCAATGCCAATTTAACATTTCACCTTTTACTGTCTTTTTCCCTTGATGTACTTGAAGGTACTAGAAAACAATCTTTACCATATCTTCACCAGACAGTGTCTGAAGTTGAAGATAAGATTTTCCAAACAGCTATTGTACTAGGTTGAACTGATCTAATGCCAAACAATAGGTTGTGGTGACATACTAAATTTTTTAAAAAAAAAAGTTTCTCTAGGTTCTCTGTGTTTGGGAAGTGAAAACATCAGTATTGATTATACCAAGGTCAACCATTCAGACAAATAGTATATTTACTACAAACAAAAATACTTTATAAACACAATCTTTTATTTAAAACTTCTACTTTGTTAAAAATGAATCGGTAAATGTCCTGGTAATCACCACACCAACAAATATTTTGTTAGTTATAAGGGCAAGCTGAAATCAATAATGAAAAATATGTAGTTAAAATTATATATTAATGTCAAGCAAAGAATTAAATTATTCTCATTTTGATTTACTTATTCAGACACCAAGTCAAACATATTATTTTCTATACATTTATAATATTTTTCCCTCTACAGAATTAGAGTACTAAAGAGAAAATGATTCTACACATCCATAATATGTACAAATATTCCTAATGCCTCCAGTTATTTTTTAAAAACTTAAAACAATACCTGTTACAATACCTAGTTGCTTCTAATAGTCATTAACATTTTAGTTCTGTTCCTTGAATTATATTCCGAATCTTCTCAGCATCATTTTGTACAATTTTGTTGGATGGATCAATTTTAAGTGCAGCTTCATAATCCTGTAGGCCTATTTTACATAGCATGATGATCAATAAAATGTTTCATAAATACTTGTGTTATCTAAACAATATTTTAAAAAAATAACTACTAAGAACATGGTTCTAGACAAGTGCCAGGTTTTAAATCAGATTCTCATTTTCACACACGTGGCAGTCTCTCAAACAGCCTGCAGAAATTTTTCAGTGATTTTGAGAATAATTATGAGTTCATTCAGTATTCAGTTCAAAGCAGTTATTTTTAAATTCAAGTACAAATAAGCTAAGAGTTTAAACTCATTAAAGCATGAACAGACTCATACAAAACTCATATAACAAAAGGACATTTTTATCACCTCAATGAAAAAGTAATAAATGGCATCTTATTTAGAAATTCTAGATTTTTAAAATTAAATTTGTTAGACTCAATCCATACTTTATATAATTATATACTATAATTTGTGTTTTTCTGTAGTTATATCTACAGAATTCATCTGAGGAAAACTGGTTGAGAAGGAAAGCATTGTGGATGGGTTGTTAGAAGTATATAACTGAATCTAAATCTTTACCAATAAAGCAGTGGGAAGAATTTCTTTGGGAGTATGGAAACTTGATTTCTAAGTGCAACTGATTTGCCATGCCACTTCGAGCAAATCACTTAAGTTCTCTGACTCTCCATTTTCTCATCTTTAAAAATGAAGGGTCTTTTTAGTTCGAAAAAGTCTATGATGCTATTATAATTTCTAAAGATTGTTTTACAATATTTCATTTCTGTCTTGACATATTTTTTATTCTCATGAGGCTAGATAAAACACTAAAAATAAAATGGGGCATATAAACCTAATTTAAATGCTTTGGTTAAAAAAATCTCCAAAAAATGGCAGAAACAAGTTTAAAAATATAAAATCAAAAATAACAAAACTTTATAAGCTAGAGCCCATTCCCTGGCAAGGCATCATCAAAGGGCAGGCCTTCCGGCCCTGAATGAAGGGAAGCTGAATGGGCATTTGGGTAGGGAGGTATGGGAAGAGGAGTGCTGAGGACAAAACTCTGGCTACTACAAAATTTTGCCTTTGGGGCAACATGAGTAAATGCAAATAGTCCATAAATACATTAAAAATGTAAAACAATAAAAATTAAATAAATGCCATAGCTTCTATACAAATAGGAATGAGTTACAGATCTTAGTACAGTCTTACAGATATAAGCAATGATCATACGTTGTGGTATATTGGTTATTTCTAAGCTTGTGTATGTTTGTGTGTGTGTGTGTGTGTGTGTGTGTGTGTGTGACCAAAGCTCATTTTAAAATTTCTATTATATCTTGAGTGACTCACTTATATCCTTTATCCTTATCCTTTATCATACATCTTTCCATAGAAAAGATGTCTGATACTATAGCATTTTCTTAGACCTAAATTTGTTTACATCTTGTTTTAACCCCCTCTACAACAATGAATTTTTCAAATATTTCAAAATCATTTTTTGTTAGGTAAGTTACAAAAAAAAATATATCAAATGCTAAAAATACAAAATAATGGAGTCCTAAAAAGTCATGGTTTTAAATAATCCCAATGACATTTTTTTCAGAGTATAACTTGGAACTTAAAATATTCCTATACATTTCTTACCTTCTATATACAATTCTAATTGACAGAATGCTGTTCCACGTCGTACATGTGCCTTCATTCTTGCATTAGCATTGTCTGCAACGGGTGGTGTCAATAATTCTAATGCCTTACAAAAAAAAGATAAGGGAAAGACATAACTTTCCAATTTAAACTTGAACAAAATCATGATAAAAATCTTAACTTTAAAACAAGTCTCAAACCTTTACCCACCTAAAATTTTGACTTAGCTAGTACAGGAATTTATCAAACATATATATTTGTTAAACAATTTAATGAATTGTTTAACTCTTCCTATATGAGATCCATACCCTCTCCCCCAAAGTTATGATTTGGTTTATCATTTGAAACCTCGATAGCTTTACCTTTACTAGCAGGAATAATTAAAAAGCATTTGTTGTCTTTTACATTCAAATTGGATAATTCAGTTTATTCATTTATTCAGTAAATATTTGTGCATGAAATTGTGCTAGTAAAAGGAAAACTGGATCATAAAAAATATTGTCAGATCTTCATTAGTTTAATGAAATCAAAGTATGAGGACTTGGTTGTTTCTCTATCTCAAGGAGCCATACAGAAGACTTTGTATGTGATTTTCCCTTAAAACAAGCTACTTTGATATGAAAAGAAGAAACAAACTAGAAGTTTGAGTTAATAACATATTATTAGTAATGGAAAACAGGATATACTAAGTTACTCTGAAAATGAGAAAATGATTATGGAGATAGCCTTTTACAGTGCAAGTAGTAGTGATACCAAGTGTTCTCTTTCTACCTTGCAATAAGTCTACAAAACTTTAATAAGAAAAAGGGTGAGCACAAACTGATAACCATTTACTAATTTCTTTGTGAACATCAACTGATATACCAAGGCAAAACAGTAGCATTGGTAGGGTATTTCTAATTTAACTTGAAGTCTAAGAAACATCAGTTCCTTGTCCATTCAAAAAAAAAACTTTTTTTTTCAGTAAAAAGCTGCAATAAGCAAGATGACTCTCAAAAATCCTTCATTATTTAAATAATACTCAATTATTTGAATTTAACAAAGGACATCATTTAAATCAATAAATAAGAGGATAACAATTTTAAAGCATCATACATAAATAGATATAGATATAGATATAGATATATACCTTAGAAGAATCTTCGATGGCCTTGTGTAAATTTTTTAATTTTAGGTGGCAAGCAGCCCGATTCAGATACAATAGTGGAATCTTATTATTTAGTCTTATGGCTAAATTATATGCATTAATAGCTGCCAAATAGTTTTCTGTTGCAAATAATTTGCTAGTGAGACAAAAACAGGAGAAAGAAAAACAATATAACATTGAAACAAAAACACAGACATAATATCTAATGATATTTAGCAAAGGGGATGGCTTACTTTCTTTTCTAGTCCCTGTACAATGGACATGTAGGCTGTACTGACTCCACACAAATCAGAATGTAATCAGCATGACTTTGTTCCCACCTCTAAGGATAACTAGCCATCAGTAGTAGTTTAAGCCAGTAGACATATTTCCACCCTCCCTGCTACAATGATTGATTCAAAGATGGGCTTATAACCTAAAGTAGTCTATTCAGAATGAAGCCTGTGAATTTGTTTCCAAAGTTAGAGAATGAAAAACTGGGAAAATCTCCTCTGCTGGATACAAATGAAGAAAGCACACAGCCCAAATTGTTGCTGACCATTTTTAACACCATGGGAGGAGCTAGCACTAGATTAAAGCTGATACTACAGAATTATGAAAAGAATAAAAAGACAGAAAGAAACTGAGTCCTCAGTGACACAGTTAAGCTGTAGGATTAAGCTTTACATGAAATGCAACGCGCCTTTAATTTTTTAATTATATTAGCCAATAAATTTCTGCTAACACAAAGTCAGTTTAAGTTGGATTTCTGGTTACTTGCAAATAAAAGCATCCCAGTAGATACACTCTTTCCGTTTAAATCTTCCAAAATTCTCCTAAACAGATGTAGGTAACTAAAAGATTTACTTAAAATGTTAAGTTTCTTTTGTTTCTTGTGTACAATTTCAAGAATTTTGAAAAATACATAAATGTAAAGAAAATAGAAAATACTTTGCTAAGTATAATAGTGCCATACAATAATACTTTGTATTCATTTCCAGTCAATTGTACTGTATACTTTATAGTTCTAGAATATTAAACATGATGACATCAAAAGTAGACTCACAAAAGCAGTAAATCCTAAGTAAAAAAAGATTACACAACTGTGACATCTAACTTAAACCTAAACATGTTTAAAATAACCTGCACAAACTAGAAAAGCTAATTCCTTGGGAATAGTTTACATTTCTGAAATGCTTCATATCAGCTAGTATGTTTCTGACCACGAGTAGCAGAACCCCAGTTCAAATTGGCTTAAACAAGTAAGGAAATAAATTATCTCATGTTTGAGAAGTCCAGAGGGAAAGGCTCTGTGTCCAGTATAACTAGCAGTTCGAAGATGTTATCAAGGCCACAGGTTCCTTCCATTCTCCCTTCTACTATCCTCAGCAGCTAGCAGCTACTTCATCTTAAGGTTGGTTTTCCTCATGGGTACAAAATGACTGCATAGTTCGCATTCAGGCACAATATTTATTAGAAGAAAACAGGACAGTACCTTCTGATACATGCTCCTTAGAGCAAGAAAACCTTTACCTGAAATCTCCTGGTCACCTCCTTTCCCATCTTATTGACCAAAAGTAGCTACCTTTAAAAAATATTTTATCTTGAAAAACACACCAGTCTCTCTATCACTGACCCTCTTTTTCTATCTCTTCACTTTTACTTCTCAGTATTATATATTGCTGTTTTAGGACATTTTTAAAAAATTCAACAATATGACCATCTTTCCATATTAATAAATATAGATATACTATTTTTGCTGTTGAGTTATAAAAGTTCTTTATAGCTATATTCTGTATGCTAACCCTTTATCATATATGATCTACAAATACTTTCTTTATTCCACTCTGTTAATAGTGTTCTTGATGTACCTAAGTTTTTAATTTTGATGCATTCCACCTTGCTTTTTTTCTTTTGTTGCCTGTGCTTTTGATGTCAAAAGTCAAAAATATTGCCAAACCCAATGTCATGAAGCATCCTATGTTTTCTTCTAAAAATTTATAGTTTCGGCTTTTATGTTCAGGTTTTTGATACATTTTGAGTTAATTTTTGTATATGATGTTAGGTAAGGGTCAAACTTCATTTTTTGCAACATCATTTGTTGAAAAAACTGTCTTTTCTCCACTGGATAGTATTAGCACCCTTCTTGAAAATCATTTGATCATATATCTGTGGTTATTTCTAGGCTATCTATTCCATTGGTCTATATACCTGTACAAACCTTGTATTAATATACACATTTGTAGGACAGTTCCATTTTTCATCTTTAAAATATGTTTACAGTTTTATAATGCAACTGTTTTAACAGAAAAATTATCCCTGGTGCTAAGGGAAGAAAAGCTACAATGAACAGTATTAAAAGAACCACTGTAGGAGGTACAATAGCAAGAAATATGAAATGTTAAATTTTTTAATGCTTACATATATATTACAATATAAATCCAAACAACCATTACACTCTTTAAAGTTCAATACCACTACAAAACAAATATTTCCTTTATGACTTTCAAAATGGTTCTGAACACAGAGATAGCCAAGTTTGAAAGGAAAAGGAAAAAAATTAAACCTTTGTCTAAAGAACAGTGACCTTTGAATATTTAATTTAAACAAAGAAGCTAATAAGTATTAAGTCTACCCTGATGCTCCAAATAAGGCAATGTCAGTGAAAAGAATTATGCAAAAGTACTCGCCCATTCAACACATATTGAGTGCTTATTGCATGTACTAGGAGAGCAACAGAGACGTGCACAATCGCAACGTGCACAATAGCAAGCACTCATTTTTATGATGACTGGTTTGCCTCTGTAAAGAAAGAAACATTCTGACTGGCAATGGCCAGAAGGGACAAACATTTTGTATAAGAACTGAGTGTGGGAGAAGCAGCAAGAGGCAGGAGTGATAAGAATGAAGCAAAGTGGATCGAAGTAAAGAAAGGGGCAGAAAACAGGAGAAATCAGAAGTAGTGAGGCTTAGAAACGGAACAGGGGCAGGAAGCAACACATATTCTAACAGAAGACAGCATGTCTCTGTTTTCTCTGCAATATGAACTGTAGCGGCCACATGCTCCTCAAAGGACTTTGAAAAAGTTCTTGTCTTTTTCAGCAGCCTGTGTGGGTAGAAAACATTCTCGGGTATCTCAAAAGTTTCTACAGCTGTTATCAGCATGCCTTAGTAAAGGCACATCAACCACTACAATTTAGCACTCAGGATGGAAGGAGGAAAAAGATACTGCATACTAAACAAAATGACAAGACAGGCCATAATAAGTACTGCACTGCAATAGAATGTCATGGGCTGTGAAATGCATACAAACAAGCAACTGAATAAAATTATAATTACATCGAAGACATCATCTTCGAATACAGAATCTAAACTTCTTTAAGTCAGATAAAAGCAGCATAAGAAAACTGTTTTATCTCCATAAACAGTTTTAAAAAAATACAATAGCGGAAGGCAGATTTGGCAGATCTGTACTAAAAGTAGGTAGGTACAAGGGGGCTTTTGGAAGACAGTTCTCCATGGGTCTCCTATGTTCCTGCATGTCTTATGTCAGATGCACTCACAGCTTTTGTTTGAGACTATGTTTTCAAAGATATTTGTATGGTACACAGCCTTGGAAAACAAAAATATGTCTCCTTCTGGGGCAAAGAGCAGACAATATCTCCTTGCGAGGCAAAGGTTGGCCAGGTTTAGCTACGATCTTATAAAAAGTTGTGCTCCTTAAGCTTAGCCTTCTCAGCTGTGGTGCAAACTTACTGTGTATACCATACGTATCCCCATTGACCCCGTGGGACTTGAAGGTTAAAGGGAACCAACATGAAGCTCTTACTGCTTGCTGTGCCTTGAAAAATAAAGTCCTTTATCTCTGACCCATGAGTCTCCTGACTTCTGCCAGCACCCATGAAACTGATAGTTAACCTGTCATAGTTCTTGCCAAGGCATGAACCCAAACCAAAGTATTAGAAAGAAATTCAATTTAGCAAGAAATTCAGTAGGACAGAACAATGTGTGTTGTGTTGGGAGAAGATGGTAACAGGTGGTCAACAATCAGCATCAAAAAGTTCAACATGAGGGAAACCAGACTTTGTGTAGTAAGCATGCAGTAGAGTATACTGATGTCAAATTATAATGTTGTACACCTGAAAATTACATAATATTATCAGCCATTGCTACCCCAATAATTTTAATTTTTTAAAAAATCCACCATGAAGTAAAAGAACACTCAGACAGGCAGACAGAATCTCGCCACAGAAAATTCAGAAACAGCAAGCATATAGAAATTCAGACTAGCAACTAGTTGCTAACAGGTTAGTCTATCAGCAAATAGCAGGCTCCTACATACAAAGCTGGGGTTCAGAAGCTGGGTGGCAAGAGGAAGAGCAAAACCAAAGCAGAGTTTTACTCTTAAAAGAAGTGGGATATTAGGCTACAAAATCTGGCACTCACTTCAAGAGAATAAAAAGAAAATGCAAACATTAAAACTAGGGTAGGCAATCTTATGGAACAGTACTACGATGCTGGGTGCTAGATTGTAGAGTTATATACACCCTTAATTCCCTCTTATCTAACATTGGAAGTTGCTGTAGGGGGTGAGGTATGCAGATGGGATTCAAGTGGTCCTAGTGTGGGACTTAAAAAGTCTGGGGTTAAGATAGGGTCGTTCCAAAAAAAAAAAAATGCTAAAAATCAAGCACAGAGTAATGTCAGTAGGACAGAACAATGGTCCATCTCCCTTATATGATTAGAAGTGTCTGGAAGGGTAGCTGCTAGAGTTATTTACAGTTTCCAAGTCACGTAAGGGTGTTAAATAACATCATACCCGAACATACCTAAATAAGAGCATCTAGACTCTGTCTTATGTGAGATAGTCTCAGTAAAAAGCTATCTGGTATATAATGTTACCTGGAAAAGGTAAAATGCTTTCATGATCAAATAAAATTACTTAAGATTGTGTATTTTCCTGAAAGGTGGATTTGGCATTTAAAACTAAGACCCAGCACTAGACAGCTAGGTAAAGAAAAATGAAACCATTTTGTGGCTTTTGCTACAAGCTTCTTTTTGAGTAGATAAAACCCCCTAAACAGTTTTCTCAAATTATTACTCTTTTGAAAGGCATGCCCACTCCTACCCTTTTATGAAATGAGTGTCCCCTAGGTTTAAGTACAATAAGGACAACTGGACTGTTTTTGCCTGTGGAAATATAGAAGGCTACCATGAAACAAAGCCTCTGGAGATGAAAGTATTTCATCCTTTGGCTTAAATTCAACTCATTGCTCCTGAATAAGTTCTATTATGTCTGCTTCTATCTTCTGTACTGTATTACATTGCTAGAGAGGATACATTTTTCTCTAACAATTCTTACCTTTCTTTTTATCTGTCTGAACTTGGCAGTATGATTAACCGTACTTTGCTCTGCTTCTCTAGGTGTCATTAGTTACTAAGACTACTAGTCTCAGACTACTAGTAGTAGTCTTTTAGTAGACTACTTTTAATGTACTTGCCAGTCAAAACTTCAACCCTGGATCATGATCTACTCTTAAATCCAAAAGAATGAACACTAGAGGAGATAAATCACACAGCTGTACTGACTGGCATCTTTGTGAAAAAACGTTCCCTACCTAGAAGACCCCTCAACAGTACCCACTAAGCAATTTTTCTCGTTAGAAACTTATCTAGATTCACACTTTCTTTCCTCTAAACTCAGAAAACAAAGTATCTCTGTCTATTTTAAGGTAATCTGTCAACATTTTCTAGAGCAAAGTAACTAATTCAACAGGGCAGCACACTCAGCAATGCACACTTCAGTATTTTTGTGTTGCAAGGAGGAGCAATTCATAGCCTCATCACTTGGGCTGCTTTTGCTAAAGCTAATCAACTGCAATAAAAGGACAGGAAGAAGATTTTATTCATTTATGAGATGTGCAGTAGTAGCTGGAACACAAGCCTTGTAATCATATTGACTTGGGATTGAATCCTGGTTCTACTTATTAACCACCACCTTAGGCGAGTTTCTTAACCTTTCTAGCCCTGTTTCCACATTTGAAAAATGGGGATAAAAATGATAATCTCCAACTAGTCCTATTGTTAAAGGAAATAAATGAGCTATTTTATGTAAAGCTGTTAGTTTCTCAATAAACTTTTGTTAAATGAATGCAAAAGCAGTGGGTCCTGCCCAACTATAGTTGTGAGGATTTAATGAGATAATATATGTGAAGTCTCTTGTAAACAATCACGAACTATATATAAACTGTGACAATAGCAACTTCAGGATGAGAAAATGCACTTAAAAGAATGATTTACAGTGGATACAGTTAGGGGACAGAACAAGCAGGAGGCTGGTGGACTGGGTAAAAACCAAGGGGGACTTTCATTTTATATATGCACTGTAAATTTTTTTCAAAAGACACATTTTTTTAATAAAAATTTTAAATGAATGTAACTTTTAACAAGAGAAAAAACAAAAACAAAATCAAGATAATTCATCCACCCTTGGCCTTGACCCAATTTTCTCCACTCTTCTTGGAGACAATTTTAATCACCTCTTCTGTGTCATCTGCAAATCTGTTCAAACTTTTTCTATTCTTAAAGAACAAAACATAACAGAGTCTATCCTAAAGTTTCTATTCCATTGGCTTCTGGGACTGTTTTTGTGTACTACTGTCTTTTGCCAGACCTTCAAATGATGGCAGGTCACAGAGTTTTAGCCTCAAGCCACTACTCTCCTGATCTACACACTCTTCTTGGATATCTCACCTACTCTTATAAATTCAACTACTATATAAACACCGATAACCTCCAAATCTATACCTACAGTACTGGTCTCTCCCAAGTTTTACACCTGCTGCACACTAATACCCAGATTGACCCAGAGACAGCTCAAACTCAACATATTCAAAACCAAACTTACCTGCATTTCCTCCTAACTGGTCTAAAGAATACTCTTCTGGTATTCTTTAATTCAGTTGGTGGCATCAGGCAATCAACCATTCAAACCAGAAACACACAACTACTACTCTCTCACTCTCCAATAATCAATCAAGAAGTTCTGCCTATTTTACTTCCTAAATATTTCTTAAATTGCCCTTCTCTCCAGCTGTATGACAATGCCATAGAAAGTAAAATATAAGAATTTTAATCAAGCACACGATGCCCTTGCCTATTTTTCTACGTGAATCTGTCATTATTTCTAGACTCAAATTCTATGTTTAAGCAAAAAATAAACTACCTCTAATTCTTAACCTATATATCACATTATTTCTTGTCTCTGAGCTTTTGCTCATACTGTCTCTTCTGCTTGAAATGAATGCTTCTCTCTCTTTTCCTCTTGAAACTCCTACTAATCATTAAAAGGAGCTCAGGATTGCCTGGATATAAAATTGCAATTTATAAGATAATTTGATAATTTTTTAAAAGATGGTTAAGAAATCGGTTTTTAAGGGCAGTATTAAGAAGGATCTATGATAAATGTAATTTAAAAGAGATTTTAATAGCCAATCCAAAAGATGTGATATTTTTCATTTCTATGACATTTAAATATAAAATAAGAGCCTTATTTAGTTGTCATATGACCTGACTTATTACTATGAGGCCCTGCCTACCTAATTTGTTTATTTGCATTATCTCTCCCCAAGAACTATACACACAAACATATATGTCAAGATATCTAGGAAATGTGATAAAAACTAATGACTACAGAAATTTATTATAAATCTCATGGCCAGAGTTCAAACAACTTACTTTCCTTTATCCTTCAACCAGTCTGGGTTCTTTTCTTCTTCTTTTAAATCACAAAGCTCAGGGATATCAGTATTCATTGCTCTTCGTGCCTCTGCTTGTTTGTGGAGCCACTGAAATGAGAATGAAATCTAATGAAGGATACAAAAGTATTATTTTTATTAACAGTTAATCTTAGATTTTCCATCTTCCTACATCAGGGGTCCCCAACCCACAGGCCATGGACCAGTATCAGTCCATGGCCTGTTAGGAACTGGGCACAAAGCAGGAGGTGAGCGGCAGGTCAACTGAACCAAGCTTCATCTGTATTTGCAGCCGCTCCCCAGTGCTAGCATAACTGCCTCAGTCACACCTCAGATCAGGCATTAGGCTATCATAGGAGCATCCGGGACCACTGTCCTACATAATACGGCAAAACTATTTATTATGGATTGAATGTTTCCCCAAATTTATATGTTAAAACTCTATCTACCAAAGGGATGATATTTGGAGGTAGGGTCTTTGAGAGGAAATTAGGTTCAGAGAAGGTCATGAAGGTGGAACCCCCATTATAGGATTACTATCCTTATAAGAAGAGGAAGAGACCAGAGTACACACTCTTCCCTCCACCCTGCAATCCAGCACCCTGATGCTGGACTTGCCAGCCTCCAGAACTGTGAAAAATAAATGTCTGTTGGTTAAGCTACCCTGTGTACAGTGTTTTGTTACAGCAGCCTGAACAGACCAATACAATATTTGAAGATGATTTTAAACTTCCAGGTTTTATATATTAAAAAAAATTTTTTTTTCTTTATTTACAAGCTGGTTAAGATCAAATGTATAAAAGTTTCTAGTCTAAATTTCACCCAAATTTGGGAGTATATGTATTTTACTTTTCTTGTTTATATTTTTATTTTTCTATATGAAAACAAAATTTTTAATAATTATAATTTTGCAATTATAAAAAATACTTTTATAATAGTATGACATAAAATAATATGTAAATAAAATATCAGAGTAAATATCATTTAATAAGAAAAAAGTTAATATTTTCTTATTGTCATTATGTTTTCAGAAACTTCAATTATTTCCACAACTTTTCCATTAAGAGAGGTTTCAGTTCACACCTTACAGGAAAGCAGTTCTTAGTGCTTATGAAACTAAAAATAAAATATTCAAAATCCCAGAGCTCAAGAATTTATAAATGAAAGATAATAATTCTAAAACTTCAAACATTAGAAATATCTGATATTAATAATAATTATAATAATGTATTAATAATAAATTTCCAAGTCTTTTCTTACCACAACACATACTGATCCAAAGTTTACAAATCTTTTATAGAAAATGATGTACTTGATAAAACAAATGGCATGTGCAAGAGTTTATCTCCTGGAATAAGCAGCACTATTGTATATTAAATCAGTATTCTCTCATCAGCATTCTGTAACACAAAAAAATCCTGAAAAATATATTTTTCTCATAAGGAAATACTAAAATATATTCAAGAAGTAGTAAGTTCACTGTAATGAATACTTAAGAAATTCAGACCCAATACTTGTTTCCAATAGATGAAATAAAAAATAAAGTATATTCTTTGTGGTCACTGTAACTAACAGCAAGTGTACCTACCTCCTCTTCTTCTGCTACTTGTGATTCCCGGAGAGCAGTTGGGAATACTCGAGGGGTAAAGTTGATTTTAATACTGCCAACAGAGCGAGGAGCAGGAATACTGTCTTCCTTTAACTTCTCAAAAAATATATCTTCTGAATTTTCTCCTTCAAAAACCATATTAGTAAGTCATTCATCTCTCATTTTCTAATTAACAATCAAACTGACTTTTAAAGTAATTATAATCAAAGCTACTTCTAAAATTCTATACAAATAAATCAAAGATGCTTTCTGCAAGAAGGAATGAAAATATGGCAGCTAATTATCTGTTCTTTAAACAATGGTCCCAGCTACTTTTCTGGGGTTCTCTTTGATAAACCACACAGTCTCTAATTTACATTCACTCTAAGGGCGGGCACCTAGACAAAGCCATCACTGCCAACACCACCTCTATTTTTAAGCTCCTATAGCAATATCATCTATAAGCTTCCTTGAGATAGTATAAAAGTTTTTCAGCCACTAGAGAGTGCTAATGAGGACAAACTGTATTAATTAAAAACTATATGGTTTTATGAAGGAAGTTAAGTATAACAATTGTTAAGATGATATAAGAGGAGAAAAGTTACTAAAAAAATGTAAAAGTATCAAAGATATGATATACAGATTTAAAAGGCAGACATCAAAATTGATATAAAAAAGACTTTCCACAAATATGAGAGAGTTAATATCCTTGATAGAAAATGAACACACACAAATAAGAAACAAAATTTAAAATTAAAAACATCTGAAAATGGCCTGAATTGACATTTGGGGGCAGGGGGCAGAGAGGAAAGAATAAGGACTCAAAGAGAAAGCAACATCAACAAAAATTTGAGCAAAAATTTTCTATAGATGCCTCTGGTTGAGGCTGCTATCTTCCTAGCCACTCTCCTCTCTTCCTTTTAGTAACAGAATTTGAGATCTGAACTAGGCACATGACTATGCCAGGCTAGACTCTACATGATCCAGCCTCCTTTAAGATTAGGTGTGGTTATATGCCAAACCTGAAACAACAGAATGTGAACAGAAGTAACGTACATCCTTATGGATCACCATCTTACAGGTAAATCTACTTGCTGTGAACTTCCTCTTCCCCTTCCCTCTAGCTAAAGTTGAATAAAAAGTAAAAATGAAGTATATAACCTCAGATTATTATACTAATAACTCCATATATTTGAAAATTTAGAAAAATTCTCCCTAATAATTCGAGGCAAACAAAACAAAACAAAACAAAAAATTATGATGGGCCACAAAATATTTGCAAGTAAATGACAACAAAACACAAATTTCAAGGTTTGAAGAATGTATTAACATAAAACTTAAAATAAAAAATTATAATATGTGCATGTATTAAAAGATTAAAAAATTAATGAAAACAAGTTGGACAAAAGCAAAGAAAACTCTCAAAAACTAAAAGAAGCAAAATAAATACAAACATAGGAATTAAGGGAATAGGAAAAAAGGAAACAATAAAAAAGGATCAACAAAAACAAACATTGCTTTTTTGAACAGACTAATTAAATTTGAAAAATGTTGCAATAGTTGATCAAAGAAAAATAAAAGAGTACTAGGAATAAAGAAATGATATAATCATAGACAGAGTAGAGATAAGTAAAAGAAACTTTATGCCAATAAACTGAAAAGATAATACATAAAATTTCCTAGAAAACAAATGACCAAAACTGATTTGAAAAAGTAGAAAATCTAAATATCAGTAACCATTAGAGAAACTAAATATATTTCCATAAATAGCCCATACCTAGACAGTACTGGGAGTAATTTTACTAAAACTTCAACCAACAATATTTCATATATAACCAAATTGCTTTAAATAACAGAAAAAGAAAAAAAGCTCCATAACTTATAGAGTTAATGAAATTTGTTATCGAATCTGGGCAGGGACAGTATGGGGAAGGAAAAATGTATGTGAATCTCAATATGAAGATAAACATAAAAATCACTCATAAAATATTAGCAGAGTGAATTAAACTGTATAAAAATCAACATGATGAAGATCCTCAGGATATTTCTTATCTATAAAAGTGTGTTTTGGTTCCAAAAGTATTTGAAAACAACCAATTTGTTTAGCAGTATTTGAAATATGGAAGGAAATGTTTTCATATACTCTAGTTGGTATCACTATTTTGTTGAAATGGCATTAAGAAGGAGGTAGTGTGTTAGTTAACTAGAATGTCAATATTAAACCTGAATAAAATATATCAATTTAATAATGGTTACTGCTTAATAGTCACTCTAAATGACTTCAATATGCTAGGCCTCACTGTTAAAGTAGTAAAAGACCTATAGCTGAGAATAAAGAGCGTAGGTTTCAGATACAGTCAGATCTGGGTTCAAATCCCACAAGCTTACTTATTGACTATTTGTTTCTCTTTTCTGAACACCTTTTTCCCTCTAAAATAAGAATAGCAACACTTATCCCAAAGTGTTGTTCTAAGGATTGAGTGATACAACTAATAAAATCACCTGGCATACAGTGATCACCAAAAAATGTTAATTACTATTATTACACAAGCGATTTGACCACAAAATATTCTATTTACTAAATATATACAAAACAAAGTTTAATGTGCTAAGCCTTCAGTAAAGAAATATGTTCTTTTAACTATTTTTGAACACATCAGGATCAAAGGCCAGAAGAATCCTTGTTTGCTTAAGACTAAGTTTGCTTAATAGTATTCATTTTCCTGAGTCACACAAGTAAAAAGTCTTTTAATAAAATTCCTAGTTTCTTATCTCTAAAGAAATGGAATGCTCCTGGCACTGCTAGTCATTCCAAGTCTTTTTGGATCTGAGTTAAACACATATTTAACAACACACGTAAATTTCAAAAGGAAGCACACAAGCAAAAACAACACTGACTCCTTGTTCATTTTATCATGAAAACTTCACTACTTCCTAGAAGTCTTTCACCTTAGTCTTTGTATTGTAGTATTTATTCTCAATATACCAAGAAAATGACTTAATATTGTAAAATCGTTACAAAAACAAAAAAGAGACATATATACTTTACCAACAGAATTCACTTTCCCAGAAAATATTAATCATTTTACCTTTTGTGGCAAGATTTCTAGATGCTGAATTTCTAGTAAAGCTTTTATGTTTTAATTTTTTTCCCTCTTCAATTTGCTTCTCTTGTTGTAATTTCTCTTTTCTTTGAATTCTTTTTTGTTCTTCAGCTTTTCTCTGACGTTCTTTCCAGGCTTCCAATTCTTTAGTTGCTTTTATCCGTTCATTTTCTTTCATATCTTCTATTTTTTTCCTCTCTTCTTCTTCAATCTACAAAAGTTACAATTACCAAAAATTTTAAAACATAGGAAAAGCAACATTTTAAAAATAATAAATTCATTATAATTATTTTTACCTCTAAACTCTTGTCATTGTATCTGCAGCAATAATTAGTAGTGAATAAAGATTTAAAATGAAAACAGTAAATGATTTAGCAAAATGTCCAATGATTTGGATATTATGAAACACAGGTTTTAGTTTCAGTTTACCATTAACTAATGATATAATCTTGGGCAACCCTTTCTCTAGCCTCAGTTTATTCATATGTAAAATGTGGGCAGGCATTCAATTAGATGACATCTAAGGGCTTAGTAAAAACAAAATAATTATTTTTCTACAAGTAAAGTCACTTCTCCTAAAACCTAAAAACACACACACAAATACATATATACAAATATTTGCCTTTCTACCTACACCAGTCTTTCCTTGTCTTAGGACTGCAGTTGTGCCAGCCTTCGCCTGAGGAATGAGGAATAGTTACATGAAGGATGAACTAAGGAGCTTGTCTCTAATGGGTGGAAATGTCTGAATTTTGAATCCTGCTGCTGACTCTGTTTGCAATGGCTTTTATTTGACACTTCCACATGCAAAGCTAAATATCAGATAAATGTGAAAGCAGTATATGGCACAGGAGTATGCTAACTTTTCTCCCTTTCACAAACTTCCCTCATTTCAGCAAGCAAGAAAAAAAAAAAAAACCTGTGAAATAAAGTAACTTGTTGGTATATATGATTGATTCTATGTATCCAAATTTCCTATGGTAACAAAAATATTCTCACCCCTACCCTCTAGAGAACAAAAACTCTCACCTCCATCCTGTAGAGAAATAGAGTCTAACAGAACTTTTTTCCATAATAGTAATGTTCTATGCTATCCAATTCAGTAGCTGTTACCACATGTGGCTAAGTGCTTAAAATGTGGCTAGTATGATGGGGAAACTGATTTTGAATTTTACTTATGTTTCATTAATTTAAATGTAAGTTAATATACATTTAAATAGTACACTTGGCACAGCTCTACAATGACATGCTGGGACCAAGTTTCCTAGAGGCTGATTTAGGATATAGAATTAACATTGTAGGTATGAAAACTATACTGAAAAAGTACTCTGTAATATTTGCATGACTTAATACCCTCTTCTGGAAGACTGGTTATTTTCCTATTGAACTGTGTAACACTGACTTTAAAATAAATTTCACAGATCGCTGAACAGGAGTTTCCTGTAGTCCCAGAATTGTACACAAGGCCTAAACTAAGCACAAAAGATGCTAATTACTATGTGTTCTAAGTTCAGAAAGATGTCAATAGGTTGGGCCAGGAAGAATCTACATGTGGCAATGAGCCAGCATTTAATGCCTGACAACAGAGCATGTTGAACAGTCAGTGTTAGCCAGAGGCAGGCACAACCTAAAAGGAGATGACAACTTCACCCAGTTTAATAATATGCTTGCCTTTCTTCCTTTCCTCCCTCTCTGCTCTCAGCACTTGGAAAAAAAGAAAGGTATTCTGAAGAGTCAGAATACCCTCACCCCTCATATGAAATCCTTGCAAGTAGAGTGAATTTTGAAAAGTTTTTAAAAGTGCATAAGATGAAGATTTAATTACCAAAAATGAAACTATTCGTAGAATAAAAAGTAACAAGAAAGTTGTTATTATAACCAAAATGTACTTAAGGGAAATATATATGTAATTTAATTTATAATATGCTATATTAGAGACAAAAAATAGTCTAACTTTTCAGGGAGTAATGCAGAAGAGAAAGGACCAAGAAAGGCTTCACAGAGCACTTGACAGAAGAACTAGAATGAAGAGAAAAACATAAGGAATCTAATATCACGAAGCTTATGATAAAAGGAAAAGGGAGACTACATATATCAAAGAGAAATAGAGACAAATGTTAAATAATACCTGAAGTTCTTTTAATTAAAAATAAAGTAATATGAGGAACATACAGTTTGGCCTTAAAAAGGAAAAAAATTCTGACACATACTATAACATTGATAAACTTGGAGATATTATGCTAAATAAGTCAGTCACAAAAGAACAAATATGGCAATCTACTTACATGAAGTACCTAGAATAAATTCATAGAAACAGAAAGCAAACTGGTGGTTTCCAGGGGCTTAGAGAAAGGGGGAATGGGGGGTTATTTAATGGGTACAGAGTTTCAGTTCTGTAACATAAAAAAATTTCTGCAGAAGGATGGTGATGGTGGTGGTACCATGTGAATGTACTTACTGCCACTGAACTGTACACTTAAAAATGGTAGTGCTATTTTTAATTTCTTGAAGAACTGTTTTCCACACTGGCTAAGCCAATTTATAGTCCCATAAATAGTGTGGTTCTAAACAAGATTTAGGAGAGTTTTTCTATTTCTGTGAAAAATGCCACTGAAATCTTGATATAAATTGCACTGAATCTATAGGTGGCTTTCGGGAGCATAAACGTATTAACAATATTAACTTTAAATCCATAAAAATAGGATATATTTCATTTATTTGTCTTTTTCAATTTCTTTCATCAATGCATTACAGTTTTCAGTACACAGATTTTTCAACTCCTTAAATTTATTCCTAACTACTTTATTGTTTTTGGTGCCATTGTAAATATGATTGCTTTTATTTCTTTTTAACAGATAATTCATTGCAGGAATATAGGAATACTACTGATTTGTGCTTGTTGACTTTGTATCCTACAACTTTACTGAATTCATTAATTAGATCTAGTAGTTTTTGCATGACATCTTTAGGATTTTCTATGTATAAAATCATGTCATGTGCAAACAGAGATAATTTTACTTCTTTCCTTCCAATTTGAATTTTTTTTTAATTTGTCTTGCCTGACTGCTTTGGCTGGGACTACTAGTACTGTGTTAAGGAGTGGTAACAGCAGGCATCCTTGTGTTGTTCCTGATCTTAGAGTAAAATCTTTCCATCATTCGCCACTGAGTATGCCATGAGCTGTGAGCTTTTTATATATAGTGTTTATTATGTTAAGATATATTCTTTACATGTCCAATTTCTGGAGTTTTATCATGAATAAATGTTGGATTTTGTCAGATGCTTTTTCTGCATCTATTGAGATAATCATGTGATTTTTATTCTTCATTCTATTAATGTGGTATATCACATCTGTTGATTTACATATATTGAACCATCCCAGCATCCCAGGAATGAGTCCCACTTGATCATGGTGTAAGATTCTTTTAATGTGCTGTTGAATTAGGTTTGCTAATATTTTGTTGAGAATGTTTGCATTTAAATTCATCAGGGACATTGTCCTGTAGTTTTCTTGTAGTTTCCCTATCTGGCCTTGGTATCAGGGTAATTCTGGCTTTGTGAAATGAATCTGACAGTATTCTTTACTTTTTTGGAAGAGTCTGAAGACTGGCTAACACTCTAATTGATATTATAAATATATGACCCAACATCATCTGCCTCTTTTCCTATTTTCAGCTACTGACAACTCAACTGGTACTAAAGCTAAAGTCCACAAAGGATGGCCTACTTACTTCCAGTATAGAGGGTTAAAAATGTAGATATATTAGATAGATAGATAGATAGATAGATAGATAGATAGATAGATAGATAGATGAAAGATAGATAGATAGATAGATAGATAGATAGATAGATAGATAGATATAGATAGATAGGGATGTATGGACAGATGGACGGATGATACATGATAGGTGAGGAGAGAGAAGGAGAGGGAGAGGGAGAGGGAGAGAGAGAGAAAGAAAGAGGGAAAGAAAGAAGGAAAGAAAGAGGGAAAGAAGGAAAGAAAGAAAGAAAGAAAGAAAGAAAGAAAGAAAGAAAGAAAGAAAGAAAGAAAGAAAGATCTTGCAAATCATCCCAAGAAACTCATTAGGGTCTAGATTCAGGGACTTGGGGAAAAGGGAGAGAGAAGACTGACTGTCCTGTGCCCAAGTTGTAAGAGCTCTGAGAAACCCTCCACAGGTCCTATCTCTGGAGCCCTGAGAGGCAAGAAGACATAGGAAATAAAGTATTTTAACTACAGCTCTGGAAAAGATGAAAAACCTTTAAGTAAATGAAAGAGTGGACATATGTAAGATTATTAAAAGTTTATTTCTACACAGATGCTATGAATATGGGATATACTTACACAAAAAGAAAGTAGGTCAGTACACTTGGCAGAATGTATGTATAAGAAAGGCAGTGTCAAAGATAACAATTGGATAACAATGGAATTGCATGGGACCCAGAATAGTCAAACTATATTGAAAAAGAATGAAGTTGTAGGGCTCACACTTTCTGATTTAAAAACTTATAACAGAGCTATAACAATCAAGAAAGTGTAGTACTAACATAAGGATAGACACATAGACCAATGGAATAAAACTAAGAATCTAGAAATAAAACCAAATATCTATGAGCTGATTGACTTTGACAAGGTTGCCAAGCCCATTCAATGGAGAAGGAAGAGTCTTTCAACAAATGGTGCTAGGACAACTGAATATCCACATGCCAAAGAATGAGATAGAGCCCATACCTCACATCACCTACAAAAATTAACTCAAAATCAATCAACGACCTAAATATAAGAGCTAAAACAATAAAACTCTTATAAGAAAATACAGGATAAATCTTTATAACCTTGAATTTGGCAATAGATTTTTAGAGATGACTGACACCAAAGCTTGAGCAACAAAATAAAAAACAGACAAATTAGACTTTGCGAAAATTGAAAACTTTTGTATGTCAAAGGTTACTATCAAAGTGAAAAAAAATCTACAAAATAGGAGAAAATATTTGCAAATCATTTATCTGTTAAGGATGTAGTATCTAGACTACATAAGAACTCATAACTCAACCACAAAAAGAAAAATCATTCAATTTAAAATTGGGCTAAGAACTTAGACATTTCTCCAAATAAGATAGAAATAGCCAAGAAACACATGAAAAGATGCTCAATATCAATAGTGTCAGGGAAATTAAATTAAAACTACAATGAGATACCATTTCACACCCATTAGGATGACTACAACCAACAAAATAGAAAATAACAAGTGCTGGCAAGGATGTAGATAAATTGTAATTATTACATATTGCTGGAGAGAATGTAAAATGGTGCAGCCACTATGGAAAATTCTTTGATGGTTCCTGTACGCTAACAAATTGAACAGCCTAAAAGAAATGGATAAATTCTTACAAACATACAACCTAACGAAACTGAATCATAAAGAAATAGAAGATCTAGGCAGACCAATTACAAGTAAAGAGACCGAATCAGTCATCAAAAAACAGAAAGAAAGTCCAGGACCAGATGGCTTCACTACTAAATTCTACCAAACATTTAAATAATTATTGCCAATGCTTTTTAAACTCTTCCAAAAAAAAAAAAAATGAAGAGACAGAAATACTCCCAAACTTCCAAAGCACGCAGCTGCCCTATCCTAGAGTGCTTCACTCCTGGGTGTGATGTCTACCAATCGGGACTTCTTGAGAGGAGCCCCCGACCCCAACCACACCTTTGAATAGCGCTAAGCAGCACTACCCTTGTATCAAAGCCAGATAAGGACCCTTAAAAAAAATACTACAAAAAAAAAAAAGAATACTACAAAAAAAAAGACAATATCCCTGATGAATATAGATGCAAAAAATCTCAACAAAATATTAGCAAACCAAATTCAACATTAAAAGGACCATCCACAATAATTGAGATTTATTCCTCAGATGCAAGACAACATATGCAAATCGATCAATGTCATACACTACATTAACAAAATAAGGATTATAATCATATGATCATCTCAATAGATGTAGAAAAGCATCTGACAAAAATCAACATCCTTTCATGTAAAAACTCTCGACAAATTTTCTATATATTGAACATACCTCAATATAATGAAGGCCCTATATGACAAGCCCACAGTTAACATCATACTCATTTGTGAAAAGGTGAAAGCTTTCCCTCAAGATTAGGAACAAGACAAGAAAATCCATTCTAGCCACCTCTATTCAGTACTAGAAGTTCTGGATAGAGCAATTAGTCAAGAGAAAGAAATAAGAGCATCCAAATCAGAAAGAAAGACATAAAATTATCTCTGCAGATGACATGCACAGAAAACCCTAAAGACCACACCACAAAGCTGTGATAACTAATATATAAATTTGGTAGAGTTGCAGTATACAAAATTGATATACAAAAAAAACAGTAGCATTTCTACACTAACAACAAACTATCAGAATAAGAAATTAAAAATAAAGTCCCAACAGCATAAAAATGCTTAGGAATAAACTTAACCATGGAGGTGAAAGATCTGTTTACTGGAAATTATAAAATACTGATTAAAGAAATTGAAGAAGACACAAATAAAAGGAAAGATATTTCATGTGCATGGATTGGAAGAATTAATATTGTTAAAATGTCCATACTACCCAAAGTGATCTACAGATTGAATGCAATCTCTATCAAAATTCCAATGGTATTTTCCACAGAAATAGAAAAAAAACAATCCTGAAATTTGTTTGGAATCAAAAAAGACCTTGAACAGTTAAAGCAAGATTGAGCAAGAAAAGCAAAGCTGGAGGTATCACATTTCCTGATTTTAAACTATATTAAAAAGCTATAGTAATCAATATACTATATAATTGCATAAAAACAGACACATAGATCAATGGAATAGAATAGAGAGCTCAGAAATAAACCATACATATATGGTCAATTAATTTTTCACAAAAGTACTAAGAATATACAATGGGGAAAAAGTAATGTCTTCAATAAATGGTGCTAGGAAAACTGGATACCCAAACACAAAACAATGAAACTGGACCCTTACCTTTTACCATACACAAAAATCAACTCAAAATGGATTAAAGGCTTTAATGTAGGACCTGAAACCTAAACCCCTAGAAGAAAACATAGGGGATAAGCTCCTTAATATGGTTTTGCAATGATTTTTTTGGACTTGATACCAAACTCAAAGGCCACCAAAGCAAAAATAAACAAATGGGACTACATCTTAAAAACTTCTGCATAGCAAAGGAAACAGTCAACAAAATGAAAAGGCAACCTATGGAACAGGAGAAAATATTTGCAAACCAAATATTCAATAAGGAGTCAATATACAAGGAACTCATACAACCCATTTGCAAAGGGAATAAGTAAAAATTTTAATGGGCCAAGGACCTAACAACATTTTTCCAAAGACGACATACAAATGGCAATAGGTACATGAAAAGGTGCTCAACATCACTAATCATCAGAGAAATGCAAAACATAACCACAGTGAGATACCACCTCATACCTGTTAAGATGGCTATTATCAAAAAGAGAAAAGGTAACAGATGCTAGTGAGGATGTGAAGAAAAGAGAACCCTAGCACACTGTTGGTCAGAATGTAAACAGGTGCAGCCACTATGGAAAACAATATGGAGGTTCCTCAAGAACTGCATGGCAGCAGTTTGAAGAAGGAAGGAAAAAATCAACCTAACAAACAAACAAAAAAAAGTGTATTTGGTCTATAGAACTTCCCAATAAGAAATATCTAAGATAACAAAGGTAAATAAAATTAAAAAAAAAAAATAGTGATAGACTGAGTATACTAACAGCATAGTTGTCTTATGATGGTAATAACTGTTAATAAGGTATGAGAATGAAGAGGTCACATATAAAGAGTAGGCTAAAGAAGTCAGAACAGAAGATAACAAAAGCACAGAGCTCTAAGAATGAGTTTACAGAAAAAATGTTAAACATGTAAAAGTGGAAAACAGGTTGGTAAGAAAGTCTGAATACACTGAAAGGGAAGATGATGCAGAATAAGGGGGAGAGGGGATTTTTAAAAAAATGTCAGGAACATTAAAATTATTATTAAAAAATAGAATTAAAAAATGGCCAAGCAGTTCTTTCTGGCCTTTCTGTATCTTAGTTATACACACCTCCAACAAACAGGAAATATGTTTTCACTGATGAAAACTTATTAAAGGCTCTATAGTGTAACCTAGACAACTCCAAAAAGCAACTCATTTGTCATCTTCATGACCAGGCAAAGCTGTTTCACAGTTTAAGGTTTTCAGGTTTCAATTTTAAGAAAACAGCAGCAGAAGAAAGCCCTTCCAATTCAACTTACCCAGGTTAAAAGCTCAGTGAGAAAAAGTGGTCAAAACAAAACAAAGAGAAAAACTCAAAATAAAGAGGGCAAACTACAAAACAAAATAGTGAAAAAGATAAGAAAAGTAGACAGTAGCAGTCAATATTATCTGGGGTGGGGGGAGCATGTTTCGGATTGGTCTGGCATCAGTATTCCAAATGTTCACTAATCACCTCAAACCCCTGCACCTCTACTACAACCTTCTCTTCCCTCTAGATAATGACCTTGCCTCCTTCACCCTGAAAACAAAAGATTCCTCTATGTCCCTAAGAATTTTCCAAATCCTATATTCCTTATTTCTGCCCTCAAGTGTCGAAAGATTAAATATTCCTCTATCCACTATGACTAATTTTTTCACTTGTTCCAACCTTCATCGCCCCATAAGATAACTGTTCCTTCATCAATTTCTTCCCTCTCCTTTATTGGCTTCATTCTTCAATGTATAAATATGATCAAAGTTCTTCCATTTTAAAAATACAAAAGCTCTTCCTCTGCTCTGCAAACTCTTCAAACTCATTAGCCAGAATTAGCTTTCCAAAATATAAACCAAATTAATTTGATATGCTTGCTAAAAATCCCTATTATCTTCAGGAAATTTTTCAAAATCTTAAAATTTTATTACTGACCAACAAATGTTCTTTCACTGTGCCATATTCTGTCATGCACTTATCTAAGCTGTCCGTAATGTCATTTTCCTATATTCCCCAGGTAACTGCAACTCATTCTCCAGTATTCAGCATTAACTCTGCCTCCTACTTCCTGACCATGCTCTCAGGCTAAGATACCAGTGTTTTCTTTTTATCTTCCCATGACGCTTTATGCATACTATGGTATAATCTTTCCTTTTCTTGTCTGTCACCCTCTATAGACTCTGAGTAAATTGAAAGTGAAGACTGACTTGTTCAGCTCTGTCTTAGGAACTTTCACAGTATTCAATGACTGTCTATTAAATGAATGAAGTTGATGCGGTAAACATATTAGCAAGCAAACAGTATATAGCGGAGGCTTTAAAAGTGCTCATGCATGAGGGCTTCCCTTTCTTACTACTAGGGGCCTTCAATCTGAAATAAAGAAGCCTGGGCTAGCCTTCTGGAGGATGAAATACTACATAGAGAAAGGCTCCAGTTCTCCCAGGCAAGGTTCCCGACATGTGAGTGAGGCCATCTTAGTCCATACAGCTGCAACCAAGCCGGCCCCAGAACATAAGAACTGCCTGACAACCACACAGAATCTTGAGAAATAAATGTTTGTGGGTTTAAGCCACTAAATCTTGGATCGTTTACTACACAGTGTTATTGACTGAATGTTTGTGTACCCCCGAAATGTTTTTGTGTTGAAGCCTTACCGCCCCCCACCCCAGTGATCAGAGTCCTTGCAGCTTAAAAATACAAAAGCTCTACCTTCTATATATGGAAATGGGCATCTGAGGAAGTAATTAAGGTTAAATGTGAGGTCATAAGGGTAGGAGGGCCCTGATACAACATGATTAGTGTCCTAATAAGAAGATCTGGGCATGCACGTGCTCTCGCTCGCTCGCTCTCTCTCTCCATACTGCAAGCCAGGAATAGAATCCTCATCAGAATCCAACTCTGCTAAACCTTGATCTGAGACTTCTAGACTCTAGAACTGTGAAAAAAATGTCTGTTTTGTAAGCCATCCAGTCTGTGGTATTGTGTTATGGTTGCCTGAAGAAGCTAATACAGCATAGTTAAGTGACATAAGCAAGCTTTAGCACTATTCCTGCTCATTATTTTTCAAAGGTTACTACTTAAAAACTATTATTTTTTAGTAGATGTAATTCAAGTTTTAAGCTAATTTATGGTTTAAGCTAATTACAGGTTGCCTTTTGTTGTCACACCTCTTCATCTGCTCTTATTGGACCATCGGTTCTTTTCTGAATGGTGTCCACAATTGGACAAAGTAAAAATAGCTTCACTTATCCACCGAAATATAATTTTGCTATGGTTACAGGGTACTGGGGCAATGTATTCACATCAATTCGTTCAAATACTTGAGCACCTGCTATTTACTTGGCAACAGCTATAAGAATGAAAGAAAACATAGTCCCAACTCTCAACATGCCTGAAGGAAAAAGATAAAATGGATCATTTGTAGTACAGGCTATAGATTTTCACAGATTCTCTCCAATTTAATATAACCTACAGCTTCATATTTTATATATTAATGCCCCTAAACCACCTATCCAAATACCAACATCAGGCCTGTATATATTAGCAGATTAATAACTTCAAGGTATAGCATCGTGGTACTGCCTGCCAATCAACTGTTCAGTTTTGTTAAATTTAACAAACAGCAGTATGTGTGCCATTATTTAATTGTCTTATAAAATTTCAGTAAATATTTGTTGCTACAAATTTTAGATTATTTTACTTTTATTTTTTAAAATTTAGGATAATGATAAAGTCAAAAGGCTGAAAGCAGTGATCATACAATCAAGAAAAGCTTGCAGAAGGGAGCAGGGAGGTAGATGGGGGAAAAAATTAAATCATTTCTTCAATTAAATTAGTTAATAAATTTTTTTAAAAAAAGAAAAGCTGAAACTTATCATGTGTACTGAAACTAGGAATCTTTGGTCGGCTGACCGCATGTTCAACTAAGTAGAAGACAAAGTATATAACCACAAGCCATATTTAAAAGTCAAGTAAAAGTGATATAAGAAGTGGAAAAATCTTTGGAATTAAGAACTGTTGATTATAAAAATACTAGTGATCCAAAGGCAAAAGAAGTCATGGGTTCACAGAGCTCTTGATGAGATAATCTATAATGTTATAGATTCCTTAATCACTTCAAGATGTCAAAATAAGAATTTCAGATAAGAAATTACTTGTAAAAATTAAAATAGGTAAATCTATAGAGATAGGAAAGTAGATTAGTGGTTCCCTAGGGCTGGGGGATGAGAGGAATGAAGAGTGGCTGCTCATGGGCATGGGGTTTCTTTCTGAGGTGTTGTAAATGTTCTAAAATTGATTGCGGTAATAGTTGCACAACTCTAAGTATACTAAAAACCACTGAATTATAAGCTTGAAATGATTAAATTGTATGGTATGTGAATTATATCTCAAAAAAATATTGCTGATGAAAGTTTTAAATTGAAATCCTCAATAGTTAAAATATTTGTCAATATTTTGCATTTAATTTATGCTTTTATTTTAAATAATTGTGTCAATTATTCCAAGCTCAAGAAATAAATAAAACACTTATACCATAGAACATTATCATTTTTGACTCTCCTGGAAATAGAAAATTCTCTCTGACAGAAGTAAATCTATTGTTCAATATTTATACCTTTGACTTTTATAGATTTTCAGTAACACATGTAAGTCGTAGGTAGCCTATATAACACAGTAGGCCCTATAACCAAAGTATGAACAAAAAGATGAGAAAGTACAGAGGTTGGACCTACTTGTGCTTACATAGTTCACTATCATCTCTTTAATTAGAGGACTTCCTATCAATCTGCAACTTACCTTCATCATGACACTTAGTGTATATTTTTGATCTTCCCGCCTTGCTGCAGCTTTTGCTTCTGTAGCTTCTTTTGCTCTTTCTTGTGCTTGTAAAACAGATTTCTCCCTTATTCTTTGCATCATCTCTTTGTCAACTAAAGCATAAGGAATATCACTAAATTAGGATTATGATGAATCTGTTTCCAGGATGAGATATTTTAGACCTAACTTCACATGGAGAAATGAAAACAGTTCTCAATATTAAGCTGGCCAAGAAGCTAACATTAAAAGGTAGGCAAAAAACTGTATAGTAATTAATCACTACAGAATGAGAAAGAAAGTGGGGAGGAGGATGAGAATGAGAGAGAAGGAACAAGGCCAAGGAGGAGGGGGAATAGGGTGGGAGAGAGGGGGAACAGAGAGGAATAGGGTAAGGCAGAGTGAGGGGACTAGACGGGGGGCGGCGGGGGGGAAGAACACATTTATCCTCCTCTGTTAGGAAAGCAGGGCTATCTGCTTATAAACTTGATCACAATAAGTCATCACTATGGGGTTTAGAAGAGAAAATGGGTTGAGACTGTCTAATATGATCAATCACCTTCATAAACACAAAAGATAATTTATACATATGAAGCATACAGGGCCATCCCTAGGAAAAATTATAAAGTAACATGACATGTTATATATAGAATTTTACCATTCATAATTATTTTTATGTTCAGTGAGTCAATGTTTCACACAGGCTGTGTTCCATTAGGGAGTAAATTATTTTGGGGTAGTGGGATCAGGAAGGAATCTAGATTTTGAGGGAAAAAAACAGAGGAGAGAGAAAACTTGGGGAGGGAGAGTGTAGTGGGGGAGAGTAGGGTAGGGGGAGGGTAGAGGGATGAATCAGGTCCTAGGGAGGGGTTCTTAACCTTTTTGATACAGCAGGATGGTGGCAGACAACTGGACCGGCTTCAGAGAACATTTCCAAATGAAATGTTCCACATTGAAAGAAATGAAAAGTGTATGAAGGAGGAACTTCAGGGGAAAATGAAGCAAATATGTTTTGAATACTGAGGGAGACAGGCATGGAGTATTCTGGTGTTCCACAGCACTATTTGAAAAAAGACTGTTAAAGAAATAATTTCACTGAATTGCATGTGAGACTGAGTTTGATTTCTAAAGGAATCTCAAACATGGTTTCTGAAGTAAAATCACTGTTCATCACTTGTTATGTAAGTTAATTTTAAGACTGTTTGACTAGTTTAAATAGAGGGTGGCAAACGGTGGCTAAATTCAACCAGCTGCCTGTTTTTCTAAAGAACACAGGCAAAGAATAACTTTTACATTTTTAAATAGTTGAAAAAAATCAAAATAATATTTTGTGACTTATAAAAATTAGATTAAATTCAAATTTCAGCATCAATAAATACAGCTATTTATCTATAGCTGCTTTTGTGCTACAATGGCAGAGCTGAGTAACTGTGACAGAGACCATATAGCCCACAAAATCCAAAATATTATCTGGTCCTTTACAGAAAAAGTTTGCCAAACCTTGGGGTGAAGGTCAAAATTTTGAAAAGTTGATCATATAACCATGAAAAAGAATGAAATTTCTGTGCAATGAAAGCAGATGGGGAAAACAGTGAAGATCATGATTAGGAAAGAAAATCCCTTCCCACTCCTGGATAAGGTGGCCAATCAGGTTAAAAAAGGGAATTTGACATAGAAGAAAAAAATGTTTCATGTTAGAAATAGGGGAAAGTAACAGGTTTTTTGATATGTCCCTTCTTTATAGCCTGAAAAGCTGATGGACAAAATGTTTCCTGGAGAAATCTGTTGGCCACCAGGACACACACACACACACACACACACACGCACGCACGCACACACACACACACCTTTATGTCAGTGGTTCTCAAACCCGGTCAGTAATCAGAATCACCTGGGGAGTCCCCACCGCCCCCATCTGTTTATTTTAAAATAAGCCATTATAATAAATGATGGTTCTAGTCTCAACTAACTTTAAAATTATCAACAAGAGTTCAAATAAATGAAAGTATTTACATTAATCTTAGGTAAGAAGTCAGAACACTCTGGGTGTATTTCATGACATATTCCCAGGCACCGTCTCAGATTCACTGAATCACAAAGGAAGACAGGATTGCTGGGGGGCGGGAGGGTGAGAAAGCAGGAATCTGATTTTTATAAACTCAGTTAGTCTAAGACTCACTAAAGTTACCTGGCTACGGTAACCTACCTTAACCAGTAATTTCTGAGCTGAATACCAGATCTTAAAGATTCTACTGATGTTAAAGATTAAAAAATTAAATTCCACTGCAAGATTCCAAGAAAACATTAATACAAATAATTGCAATCTCTCCATTTATAATATTCCTACCGAAGACTTAATGACAGAGGCCTAAGAGAAATTCAGACAGTAGATAAAACACTGGCAAATACGACAACCAGAAGAGGGAAAAAAATAGAGCTAAAGCAGTAGAGGGCAGTTACTGACTCATGAAGCTGTCCTTGGCAAAAGAAGAGAGTACTGATTAAGAGTATGAAGAATAAGAAATCGCAATTATACACATTATTAACCCTGGAAAGGATTTTTAAAACTACCAATATCTAAGCCCCACTCCTAGAAACTGATTTTAAATGGTCTAGGGTTAAGTTTCAGACATGTGTATTATTTAAAAGTTCTATAGGTGATTCAAGTATGTACCCAGGTTTGAGAATCACTGCTCTAGAGCCAAACTGCTCAGACTCCAGTTCCAGTCTGCCACTTACTAGTTGTACGACTAGTTGTCGATTACTAAACCCTCTGTACTTTGGTAGCCTCACCTTAAAAAAAAAAAAAAAAAAAAAAAAAAAAGTACCTAAGTGATAGGTTGTTAGGAGGATTAATAGATGTGTTAATGCCTAATACAAAATAAGTGCTCCATAAAGACAGTATCAGAAGGCCCTAACCACTGAAGATACAAGCTCACATCTTCTCCTTAAGAGTTATTAATGTGCTCTAACTTTTGAATAATTCAATCTCTAGGTTATTTATTGGAAGTGGCAGCTGAAGCACTGTGATTTAAATCATACTCGTGTCTATTTTTCTAGAAGAGCAACATAATTTCAAAAAAAATTTTTTTAAAAGATATAAAGTATAAAAAGTACAACCAGATGAACATTTTTTAATATAGAACTTACCACCTGACACAGACAGGGTCTCCCATACCGCTGCTTCTTTTTTATGTAAGGTGAAAACAATAACATCATTCCCAATCTTGGCTTTGCTGCTCTCATCATCTATGGGAGCATACAGAAACACCTCAAATAAAAACGGAGGGAAGTTGACCTATTCAGAACAAGGGAAACGAAAATTAATTTAGTTACACACATTAAAGACACAGCCATTAAGAATTAAGTGATAGAAGACAAAATCATTTTCTTAAACGCCTGCTATAAATTTACTCCAGGTCACAAAAGATTAGCAAGGCATATATAGGAAGCCCTGGATTATTTAAAAAAAAAAAAAAAAAATCCCTGATTTGATGACATCTGACATCCGTTTTTGTTTTTTGTTTTTATAGGACTAATAATTGAGATCGCGCCTATCGGGTGTCTAGAGCGGCGCACTCGCAGAAGCTTCGGAGCACGCCCCCGGGAGCAGGCAAGCACGCGTTCCTACCTTCAGATAGTTTTCCGTACAGAACACGTCCGCGTCTCTGCCGCAGACGCCTCGGAGAGGCACAGAAATAAAGACTGCAGTCTCCGTCTGCTGCCAGCTGTAATCGCTAACCTGCAGGGGCATCCCGGGGGGCGGGCGGGCGGAGCGCAGCTGCGGGAGCGGCGGCCTGGGACACGCGGCTGCTCGGTTGCTAGGGAAGCCGGGGTTACCACGCGCCAGCCCTTCCGGGTCAGGCCGGGCCGTGGTGCCTCGCGTTCCCAGCGTGGCCCTGGGTCGCCCCTGACACCCCTGGCCCCGCCCCGCTCCCCCCAACCCCCGCGGACTCCCCTCCTGATTGCTTGGGCATCCTGGCAACGGGCGTTAGACCACTTCTTCGAGTCTTATTCCTTGTCCACAGCTTGAGCGAATCCCCGAAGAAGTAGGCCCACAACTGCTGAGGCAAGGAACGAACTTCACACCTAAGAATGCGAAAAATAGGTGTGGGCTTACAGTTTAGCAAAGAGTGCCCTGCAAGAAGCTGGTGTGACGCCCATGCGCAATTGCAACTCTGGCCTTTTGTTTGTTCTGATGGAGGCTGTAAGAGTTAGCACACGTTGGTGTTCCTGTTTTGGACATTTCCTGGCCTGGGGTTTTGCCTGTACTGTTGTAGTCCTTCAAATCCTGTCAACCATAAAGCCACCAAAATTGTGTAGGTAGGGTTCACTCCAAGGTTTGCGCACTGGGGAGAAATGATCCTATAACTCACCTGGCAAAAGCAGCTCAAATGTAGAAGTTGAATATACAAGAATGTATTTTACTATAGTTTAAGGACACTTAGAACTTTAGTGCTCTCAGGAAACTTGAAGATCGTGGTGTCATCCTACATATTTAAGGTACCCCAGATCTACACACTTAACCCCATTGCTACCTAGATTAGTGACATGCCCATGAATGAGATCCTGATGTCTTAACTCCCATTCCCATGTTTCCCCGGGCTATTTTCTGTAGACCTAGTTTATAAATTACTGGAATTTGATGTTTAAAAAAATGAATATACATGAAAATTAAGCAGTGATGAACTATTTGCCACCTAGAGATTTGGATTTTAAACTTTTTACTTTTGAAGGCCGTTAACAAATTTCAAAGCTCCTGAAAATTTCCTTGAGGAAAGTTTAGGAGCAATTGGCTTAGGAGAAAAAAAAATTATCTTTTTCCCCAAACAGGCCACCCTTCACTACCTTACCCAATTTTGTCAGCAGTTCATCTCAAAGTTCTCAATATTTTGAATACTAGGGGCTATCTCAGACTTTTTCCCCTTGTCCCTCTATGTGCAGAAACCTGTGAATCAATCCTAGGGATTCTTTTTTCATGTTGCTTTTGGCATTTCTCACTCCTTTGATTCTATTCCTATTTTTACCATTTTATTTCAAACTCTCCTTTGTCTTCAAAAGACAGGGTTTATGTATTCCTTTCATATAGAATTTTAAAGTATATATTCTCCCACTACATAAAAGCAATATAATGTATATGTAGAATAAAAAGGATACTTTGAGCTGTTTGAGAGTTTCAAAAGTCCATTAGCAATTATTTTCTTAAGCACATAACACCTCTGCAGTGAAATTGTTCTCCTGACTACTACAGTCCTACTAAAATTTTAACACTCTGAATGAATTATATCTTTAAAAAAAAACTTGATCAGTTTTATTACCGAATCATTACATCAACTGATACCAATTTAAAACATCAGTAATTTTATTGTTTTATGATTTATATAGTTATCTAAAAAGCATTTCACAAGCTTTGGAAATAATTCAACCTTAAAGTCTTGATCTGTATTTCTTATTAGGTTTAAAAACAAAAAAGCTCTAATCTAGCTCAAGTATAGATGGAAATTTGATATATGGCAAAGGTGACTCTGCACATAAGTGCAGAAAAGCAAAGAAAGGAATTACTATTGAATATTTTGGTGCTAGGAGAAATAGTTACCATATGGGAAAAAAATTAGATGATCTTTACATGCATATGGTGTCATACACAAAAATGATTTACAGATGAA
The DNA here is from genome assembly GCA_028627145.1 of Eidolon dupreanum. Lineage (NCBI taxonomy): Eukaryota > Metazoa > Chordata > Mammalia > Chiroptera > Pteropodidae > Eidolon > Eidolon dupreanum. Next base: position 44,904,507 of record CM053509.1, on the reverse strand, counting down.
CTAAAGAAATGCAAGTTTGAAACTTAAAAAATATGTATCTCTATGATCCTGAAGAAATGATTTCTTAAATATGACATAAAAAGCACGAATCATAAAGGAAAAGATTGAAAATTTGAACTAAAATTAAAAACTGGTGTTCACCAAAAGGCACATAAAGAATGTTACAATATTTTAACTTTATATTAACTAAGTATTTATATATTTTATATATATAATATTTTTCAATGTCCTTCAGCCAAAGACCACAGAAAAGCCTGTAGTTGAACAAGTTACTCATTGAGCAAGGGAGAACACACACTGTTGGGTGTCTCAATAAGAGTGTTAGAATTTGGGGGAAAGTCTAAGGGAGGAAGGGTTCCCTTCAGGCTGGATCTTTTCATAAAGGGAGGGTAATTCTATGGGTAAATAAGTAGCCGTTCATAGTAGCTTCCTAGCAAAAACCTAAAAATAAGCCAAATGTCTATTGAGAGATATTCACCTGATACTATTACAAAACAGTAAAAATGAATTAATTATAACTGTACACTGGATGGATGAGTGAAAAAACACAAGTCATATAAAACCATTAAGGAATAATGCTATTTTCATAAAACTTTAAAATAATGAAAACCAAATCTATTGGTTAGGGATTCTACATATGTGGTAAAATTATAAGGGAAAGTAAGGTGTAAGAAAGGAAAATGGTTTTCTAGGCGAAAGTCATACAAGTGGGAACCTTTGTGGTAGCCAACAGAGCTGATTTCTACACAGCACAAACTAAGGCAGAGAAGTTCTTAGAGTGTGGTTCCCTGACCACAATATCAGCATCATCTGGGGACTTGGTAGAAATGCAGATTCCCAGATCCCACTCCAGACATAAATTCTGGAAGTGGGGCTCAGAAATCTGTATTTTAACAAGCCCACCAAGTAATTATGATACACACTGAAGACTGAGAACCACTATGTTAAGTTTTTAGGGAGAGAAATGGAAACTTACGAAGCTTAGGAAAAAAATACATGTTGCTCATTCTCCCATCATCCCAAGCAGCAGCACATTGGGGGCAGAGCATATGCTGGATCTGCAGTGTTTTTTTGCATTATAGGAAAGGAATTCTATCCCATTGTTGTTCTCCTTTCTTATAGGGCAAACATGAAAGGAACCTTGTCTGAAGGCAAACTACTGGGATACAGGCAGTCTTTGTTTAGGTGCAATCTGTTGTTTATAAGACCTGTCTGAGAAAGACAGCTACCTGGATACTTTGACTCACATGGAAAGATTTAGTTGGAAGAAACTACCAGTAACATGGCAAGCTGAGTTCAGGTGTAGGCCCTTTCACAGGGAGACAGGAGATCCAGCCAGGTCTTATTGGCTGGTTCCCTAGAAAAACTCAGAGAGAATACCCAAAGTCATTTTGTTTGAAGCTGTTCATGTATTTTCAACACAGCAGTCAGAATGATCCTCTTCCAGTGAAAAACCTCCAGTCACTTTCTATCTCACTCAGAGTAAAATCCAAACTCACTACAATCTACAAAATCCTACATGATCTGGTTTCCTGTTAATTTTCTAATCTCATCTCCTTTCACTCTTCTTGTTCACTCCATTCCAGACACACTGGCCTCCTTGAAATATCTGAAGTGTGCCAAGCATGCTTCTGACACAAGGTCATTGTAGCTGCTGTTACCTTTTTCTGGGATTTTCTTCCCGTTATCTGCATGACTCTCCTTCAAGCCATTACTTAAATATCGTTTCATTGAACTATTAAAAAACTATGAACTTCTTTGCACTTCTTGCACTACCAACCCTAGCATTCCTTGTTCCCGTTCCCTTTTTTTCTTCATAGTGCTTATTCTCTAATATACTTTATAGTTTACTTATTTTCTGACTCTAGAAAAAAAACCTCATGAGTAGTGATTTTCGTGTTTGAGTTACTACTATAGTCTTAGCATTTAGAATAATGCGTGATACACACTCACATGCGTGGGCGCAGAGAAAATTCGACATTAAATGAATAAATAAATGAATGTATAATTATAGGGTTTCATAGTGTTTTATTCTTTAGCTTACCTTTCAGGATCCTGAAATATAAAGTTTTTTTTTCAAGCTATTTTGTTATTTTCACCTTGAGTGGATTCAAATTTCAAAAGGTGTCAGTTGAGGACGTGGTTCCATAGTGTAGCAGTTAGCACATCTGCTTTACACACAGAAGGTCCTGGGTTTGTGCCTCAGTGGAGCTACAGTCCATGGTTTATGGCCATGCCACCCTGAACAAGCCCGATGTCTGATCTTGGAAGCTAAGCAGGGTTGGGCCTGGTTAGTACTTGGATGGGAGACCACCTAGGAAGACCAGGTGCTGCAGGCATAAATAATCAAAAAAAAAAAAAAAAAAAAAGTGTTGGTTAGCTGTATTTTTATCATCAGATTTCTTCATATGTTTTGAAATTTTTATTTACAACAGGTTGTCTTTCATTTTATTTCTTTCCTCTGGGTTCCTTTCCTTTCTAAAAGTTTTAAGTTTGCCTCCAACTTGGTGTCCTAGGGCCCCAATTCAGCCAAGTGTTATATGTTAATTCACTGTTTAAACTCTTTGGTGATATGTGCACCAGTTACCAACTGAGCAGATTTTAAAACCGTTCACTTATGCCACCTTAGGCCTGTGTCTTCCTAAGAGCTAGAGCTCCAAGTAAGTTTTGCTTTGTAGCCTCCTTTCACAAGTGGTAAAGCAGTGGAGAGGAATCCTAGCTCAACCCCTGGTTTAAAGCATTATGGTTTTGCCCCTCTTTTCATTCCTGTTATTTGTCTACCATTAAAAAAAACAAGTCAGTTTCACCAGAGGCCCATCAATTTTATTAATCTTTTAAATAAACTACTTGTGGCTCTCTTATTTCTCTCTAGTGTTTTCTATTTTACTTCCTATTCTTTTTCTTTCCTTTCCTTAGGATTTTTTATTCTTTAACTTCTTGAAATCAATACTTAGCTCATTATATTTTGGGCTTTTAAAATCATTTAAAGCTTTTGTACTACATTATTGCATCTCATAAGTTTTGCAATGCAGTAGCACTTTTAAGACCTCATTACCCTGCCAGATTAGAACTTCTGACTGTGAATTTCTGCCCTGGACCCAGAGTCAGGCAGTCTGCTGCTTCAGCATAGTTTCTTTCTTTCTATACTTTTTGTCCTTGGATACATCAATGTTGATTTTGAGCCCAATTTTATCTTTTTATATTTTTTCCTTCCATATGTTTAAATAGGACGTTTGTGCATTTAAATTTTATCTTGATGTAATTTTGTTATTTCTATTACCTCTAATGCCAAGTTGCATCCACTAACATGTTCACATTTTATATAGCCTCTTTTCATGTAAGACTCAAGGTACCTGGTGGTTGTTTCAAACTTTGAAGGTCTTTTGTAAACCTAATGTTATCATTCAAGAAAGTTAGTTCTTAATATTGCTACAGCAGTGTCTCTGCTTCAGGGAATGTTAAGCTGCTGAGGTTGTAGAACCCCTCTTCAATTAATTTTTTTTAATAGAGGTCCTAACGTATTAAAACCAACATGGAGATATGTTATGCTCACATTTTCTTAAGAAGACTCAGGACTCAGTGTTATGTATAAACTTCACAGAAAAAAATAAGTGTGTATACAGCAAGGCCTGTCCAAAAATGCTGGTTTGCTTCTCAGTATAAAATTAAATTCCTGGTAAATTGTAGGCTATGTTCTGCTTAATGTTTCCAAAGCCAAAATTGTCACACCTACTTGTCTGATGAAAGTTAAGCACTTAAAAAACAGTTATTTTTCTCTAAAAACTAGCTTTATTTAAAAGAATCTGAAGCATAACACTATAGGAAACAAACTTACAATACATATTGTTCAAGAAAGCCTGCCACACATAATTTCTACTAATAGTAGGTCTTGTATACTGATAAATAACATTCTTTATACAATGCACGAATGACATTTGGCATGATCCCTGAAAAGAATGACCAACAATAATATGAACTGTTTTGATAATAAAACCTCTACTTGTCTTACTACCTAGCTATAGAATAAAAACCTACAATGTGGAAGAAAATTTAAACTCCAATTGTAAATTCTAGCATGGTGTTTAAAGAAGAAAAAAGTTTCAGAAGGAAGAAATTGTAAGATTTAAAAGAAAAAGGACAATTGGCTTACTACTATTTATAGTAATTATTAAAAAGTAATTCAGAATTGAGAATTATTTTGTTGAATACTTGGAAGCCCTTAGAGAGTCAAACTATCCATTATCTACTATATTCTACCAATTACCAAGACAATTTTATTTCTCTCAAAACTGTAACCTGTACATTAACCATATAAAGAAAATAAACAATTGGGGGTAACCTAGTCACTTCATACTTTAAATTTTTCCACAAAGCAATTCATGAATCACTTAATACTAATACTTCTTAAACCTCTGATTTAAAGAGAAACTGACCCACTTCTAAAGGTTGTATGTGAAAACACCAGAAAAAAAGTCCCTAACATGCAATACTAAATTTTTAACACAAAAAATAAACCCATGAAAACATTGGGCATTCAGATAAACTATAATAGCATTATGACACGGTATGGTACCTGGCAATTTAAAAAATATTAAGTACTGAGTCATATTTATTGCTATGTCAATCTTATTAATAGTCAACATTCAAATGTACAAAATATACCGCAACCATGCAAAAAATGATGCTAGAGATATCATTAATATAGCATAGGTAGACATTTATACATCACTGATAGAGTAAAACCTTATAATTCAGGATAGTCTGAATTGATAAAGGTCTAAAAAATTGAATATTTAAAAGACATGCAGTTTAAGCACTCATATTTCTTCCTTCAAGCCAATAATTATTATAATTCTTTTGGGTACTTGCTTTAATGACAAAAGAATACCTTTAAACTAGCACTCTTAAATAAATGCCTCTAAGAAGCTTTAAATTTTTTCATGGGTTAAAATTTTTTCTTTAAAATTTTGATTTTTTATTAACAAATCTTTTCATCAGAGAGTACAAAGTAAATACCTTTCAAGTCCTTGTATTATGGATACAAATTCTAAGTAAATCAGAAGAGTTTTATGGTATTGTAATACTGGCATACCTCGTTTTATTGTGCTTTGCTTTACTGCACTTCACAGATACTGTATTTTTTACAAATTGAAGTTTTGTGGCAACTCTGCATTGAACAAGTCTATAGGCACTATTTTCCCAATAGGCTCAGGTGATAGATGTTTTAGCAAAGAAGCATTTTTTAATTAAGGTATTGTTTTTTAGACATTGCTATTACACAGTTAATAGACTACAGTATAAACATAATTTTTATAAGCAAGAGAAAACCAGAAAGTTGTGTGACTCTACTGCGATATTTGCCTCACTGTGTGGTCTGGAACTGAACCCACAGTATCTCCGAGGTATGCCTGTAGTTTTTTAAGAAATGAAGGTTAGTATTATTTCTTATTTTGGTTATGGTAGAGTGAATGCTATCTCTTTTGGTTGAAAGATATCAGAATAAGCTCAAAGTCTAGTAATTTTAAAATTATATGAGCTAAAAATATCCTAATATGCACTGTCAAGACACTCTCTAGTAAATTATAACTGTAAGAGGAGATCAAATTTTTAAGAAGTATTTATTGTGACTGATATGAATTGCTAACATCAAATTTTACCTCTTTCTCTTATTTCAAAGACATTAGGCCATCTACTAATCCATAAATATTGATGTTTCACATACTTCATAGAGTAGCTTAAACATACCAGCATAAGAAATAATTAGTATTACATAGTAATTTCCTTTGCCATAGGAATAAATGTTGGACAAAGTCTGGAAACATTTTATTTTCCAATTTGAATTACAGTAATTTTGCCACAGACCACAGCACTAGTGCATGTGTTACTTTAGACATGCTCTAAGAACAAAACAAAAAATTACTGCAAAAATACATGTCACCAATGTGGAACACACTCAGATTTGTATAAAAGTACTGAACTAATATCCCAAAAAGAGGTATATGTAAACAGTACATAAGGAAGAAATAGTTTTAATATGAAACAGTCATTTAAGTCACATACATCATGATAAGAAGCAGGACTTTCTTTTATAAGATATTTTAACTAACAAGCAACATCATCTACATCATCTACAGAACAAGTACAGGCATTTAGAATATGTTTTAATATAATTGCAAGTAATGCATTTTGACAAAATAAGGATGAAGCTTACCCATTGTTTTTCATTAAAAGTTTTCAATGAAATACAGGCAGCTTTTCATGTATTAATGTCTGGCTTATGTATAGCCACTTTCTTCCTTTCATTTCCTCAACTACTTTTCTTGGGAGATGTTAATGCCATCTCTAGCCTCCTTACTCCAAGGGTGCCTCTAGACTCCCATTACTGTACCACAAGTTGGAAAAATGCAGATTTGACTTCTATTCTGCCCTATTGGATAAATGAAATACAGAAAAAGTAGAAGTTGCTAAAATGTGGAAATGAGGAGAAAATCTCTGGGTTCAGAGAAGAAAGGAAACTATTAAGTCCCAATAATCTAAAGGAAATTGTGAAGTATTCGTAAGACAATATAAGCCAATTAAAAAACAAAACAAAACAAAACACTGCTCCCTGTGGTGCCTGAAATGCTGTCATTTTGTCTGGAATCTTAGAGAGTAGATAAAGGTTAATTCTGAATAAACAACCTTTTTAAAAAAAGAAATTTAACCCCACTTTCTTCACTCTCTTCCTTCATGTCTTGGTGGAAAACACTTTTCCCTTAAAATCTAGTCAAGCACAGCCACATAAAAAAAATGGGACTTCTGATTGGAGGAAATATATGAAATTCTAAAGCACAGAGCATCCAGTAAGGGAAAAGGCAAGTTGGCTTACATAGCATCCCACCCGAGTTTAGGATGGTAAGAGGGCAACTGAGAAACACTCACACCAAAGAACTTAATCTTCCTGAATCACATCAGGAAAAAAGAAAGACCTCTGCTGCTTTCTCCCATCTACATTGGCTCCCTAAAGAAGCTGAGCACTCAGTATACTATTGGTTAACTATATTAAGGTTTAAATAAGCCTTTATGAGCTTCCCTAAGAATCTAATCATTTTATATAGAGTTCTAAACCACTATTTACAAATGAACTTTGGGAGCCTTAATACTTCTAAATTTTTTAATTAAAAAAATCTAAAATTTCACAAATGTTCATGCATATGAAACCTCTATACATTGCAAAAGAAAAAAAGAAAAAGAAAAAAGAAAAGAAATCCAGAAACTATTTAGAGCTCCCTTTTCATTGCTTATATATATATTTTTACTATTAAATACAAATACTACAGTATGTTAGATGGTAAGTACTGGCACTCTTAATTTGTTCAATAACTTATTTGGATAATTAAAGTTGTTAGATTTCATGATGAACCACACTACTGAGTTTTCTTCCTATTATTACTAGGCAGAATTGGGAGTCTAAAAAACATAACATCAACCAAAAAACTGGACTTCTTTATATTGTGTTAATCTATGAAGAATAAACACTAGCACAAGAAAATCTTCAATTTATGTACATGATCTAATTTGGATAACAAGAATCATAACAACAGTATTCTAAAGTATTTCACACAAAAGGAAAACACTTATCACAAATCTAAATTCTAAGCACTCTATCTGAAGAATATTTTTCTTTTACAAGCTGTTTTAGTATTAGTCCAGTAGCACCTAAAGCAAGTGCACCAGGAATCGAGTGAAATTAACAAAGCAAGTTCTGAAAAAGGAACCGATGCTTTAAAATTTTCCATCAGTAACCTAACCTTGCTGATAGTTAGCTAGGTTGAACTTTGGAAATAAGAAATTCCAAGATTGTGTGTGTGTGTGTGTGTGTGTGTGTGTGTGTGAGAGAGAGAGAGAGAGAGAGAGAGAGAGAGAGAGAGAGAGAGAGAGAGAGAGAAATGAGGCCTTTCATTGGATGGGAAAGAATTACACCCAAAAAGGTGCAATGCTACTAGAAGATTATTCTACCTCTTTCCATCACCAAATATTTTTAAATGTTTAGGGCAGCTCATCACTTATCCTAAGAAAATCACATCAATTTGTAAAACAGCCTTCTTTGGGTCAAATTGGGTAAATTAGTATTGGGCCATTCTTATAGTTCATCACTTTTCCTACCAAAAAGAACTGGATAACTTCTGACTTAGTGTTATGTAGAGACAAATGTAGAACTCACAAGAATATTAATTCAAATACATGAAAACATTTATCAGCTATGATTATAGTTTGCCTATGATTCACTGTCAGAATCAACCACAGGTTTTTCTTTTGAATACTTACAATTCTTATTTAAATAAGGTGCTCTGAAGACCTACATACCTGAAGAAAAATTCATTTGTTTTCTAAGTTTTTTAAAACAACTACTTGGAAATAGAAAATAAAAGAATCGCATTACAAATCAAGTATCTCATGATTCGCTTGGAAAAGGTTATTTCATTTTCACAAAAGTACTACTGAAATTGTAAACAAAAGAGGGCTTAAGAAACTGCATAATCAGTTTTAGCAATGAACACAACTCAAGCACTAAATGTAAAGTGTTCATTTCTGTGGACTTTGAAAGGTTCTACCCAATATCTATTTACCTGTATTCAGTCATCAAAAAACAAAAAGCAAACAACAACAAAAAAAAAACACCCTGATCTGATGCTAGGACTGGGCAAGTAACATGTAGGACATCACTTAAAAATTAGCACTCATTAGGATTTCAAGAACAATATCACTAGGTACTTAAATATTTAGAAAATTGTGCATCTCTAACAAAGCTACAGTGTAAGCAAACTGGGATCTTCAAGTATGTTAGTGAACACAACGAATGTCAGTCAACCAAAAATATTGCATTTCAACCTGCTTCAACTGGTAGTTTTCACACAAAGGAGTACCTAGTATTAGAATGTATATCATTTCACTTCCTAAAATTGCAAAGATACATATTTTACAACTAGTGAAAATATTTTGTACTCACCTCTAACTAGTCACAGGTAAATGTGACCTTGTACCATATGAAATTGCTGTTTTGGTAGGTCAAAATAAAAAGTGTTTAGAAAAATAAGTTTTATTCAATCAAAATACGTTTCATGAGCATTAATTTTCTAATAGGATATTAAATATTTTTATAAAATTCATTTGTTAGGCTGTATAAATTGTTCAAATCCTCCAATTACTCCTTCTCAATTGAGGAATATGTTATTCCTTGGAAAAAGCTGCAAATGATGAAAAGGATGGTAGTTCATCAGATAAAGGCCTGGTGACTAAGATGGACAGGACAAAATTTAATAGCTCAATTGAATTAATTTGCTTTCGTAGCCTGTGACATGTGAGGTCAAGTGCTGTCATATAAAAGTATGGGTTCATGTTTATTAACCAAAGAATGTTGTTTTCAGATTTCTCGTGCATAATTTTAATTTATTGGCAATATGCTGCTGCTGTCGTTTTACCAGAGTTTAAACAGTAGTAATTATCTATTTTGCAGATCACCATATGGTCTTCAGAACTTTTTGGTTGCAATGATAATGATGGCGCAAGTTTGGGAGCTTCTCCAATATCCAACCACTGTATAAACTGCTATATACTGTCATATGGTATCCTTTATTTTTATTTTTTTAGTCACAGGTTATGATCCACTCCAAAAATGGGTTTCTGCTGTCTTGAATCTTTATGAGCACACCTCCGACTGTTTCCATTCTTTTCTGTCTCTCAAGAGAATACTCTCAGGTCCATTTTTTCGCTTTCCCCAGTCACAGCAGAAACTCCTGTCAGCTGCAAGGCCTTGAACTATTATTTTTAACTTAGTTTTCACCTTGGCTCTTTAATTGATCTTTGCTTAAAATTGATTTTGATCTCCCTTGAGGCTCATTTTTGAATTCAGATCCCCCAAACAAAATTTTTCAAATTACCAATGAATAGTTCTTTCACTAGCAGAGCTCTCTAAGGCCGTATTTGTTTCTACCTATCTCATTTGCAATATGTCCCACTTTGAAATCATGTTTTAAAAGTATTCACAATTCTTCTGAGGATACTATATTATTTATTTCTCTGGAAAAGAATAACAAAACAACTCAGTGATCAAAGAGAATTGAAGAAAGGCATTATACTATTATAATTCTAAATAGCACAACTAGAAACATACTTTATATCAACTCTACTAACTATAATTTTCAACTAATCTAACATTAGCAATTTCATGTGGTACAAATCACAAGTTAATCAACAAATAAAGCGCATCTACTATATGCTAACATCTGTCTCATTATCTGTACAGATATCCTGGAGAGACTGACTTGAAATATGAAAATCACTAATTTCAAGGAACCTAGTTAGGGAGAAATCTGGTGTCATATTCTATTACTTTTTTAAAAAATCCATTAAAATGTATGCTTTCTTCCATGTTATAGACACATTTTTTTTCTGAGAACATGTTAAATACAGCCTGAAAAATTTTTTGAACTAAATGTCTAATGTGATATCAAAGTTCAGCACTGAAATATACATTTTTCAATGGTTCTTTTACAAGTCAAAACTTGCCTACATTTGCTATATATTATTTTGAAGCTTCAAGAGGCTTTTATGTTATGACTAACAACAACTAACATTTATTTGTATAGTACTTTCTAAAGCACCATCATATACATTATTCTTATTTAATATAGCAAAGACAACACAAAGTTTGCACTAGCAATGAAGTGGAATATTAATCAAAACTAAAAATCATCTTTGTGTGCATTTAAAAAAATAATGTAAAACATTAAAAGCCTGTGTCACTGAACCTCTGTAATACACAGGAGGAAAAAAAAACTCTTTAGTTAATGCCTGTGATTAAGCATCACTGCCCACTGTAGGTGGACCAAAAGTTTCTCTAGTGCGCATTAACTGGACATCTTTGTCAGCCATACAGGTATCACAGCCCCACACTGCTGATGCTTCTGCAGTTAGCAGGCCATAAGCTGTTTCAGTCATTCCAGTGCAGATCCGGTGAAACCATTTCTGACAAGAGGCTTCACATAAGATGGCATCTTGATCATCATTCACTTCATTTGTACAGATTCCACAAGGGTATACTGGGTCGGAAGAAGAATGGCCATGACGGCTTGGGTGGAGAGAGGATTTATTGCTTTTTTCAGTGGTGCATGTATCTGCTGCACCTCTAGGTTGTCGTGGCTTATTCTGTGTTCCATTTGCATGGCTGTTGTTTGTAGCTTCAGTGCTACTCGAACGGCTATTCTCTTGATTGACTGCATTGTTTCGATTAACATTTTTTAATTCAATATTACTCTGATTCACTGTGTCATCCATATTTAAGTGAGGTGGATGAGCAGAGGAATTTTGATTAGTGTTTTTGGTTGCTCCTTGATTAAAGTCTTGTTTTGGGGGTGGTGCTTTTGCTTGACCAAAAGTGTTCGCAGGAGGAATAAAAGAATGATTAGATTCTAATGGAGAAGTAAAATTTGAATTATTTCCAGGGACAAAGTTAGATGCCAAGTCAGGATTAGATACCTGGCCAGCATTCTGTGGAGGAATCTGATTGAAGTTTTCAGCAGGGTTTTGTCTAAAATGTTGATTAGGCATATTAACATTCTGACTTAGTGCATTATTATAAGATGGATTTCCGAAACTTGAATTATCATGTGGTCCAAAGTTAAAAGCATGAGGTCGATTAAAACCCATGCCTAAAGGATTCTGAGGAAATGGGTGTGGTTGATTCCTGAGTGAGTAAGGACCACAGTATGGGGAAGACATTCTTGGAGGGACGTGAGGTGGCATTCTGAATGTGCTATAGCCTCCAAAGCCAGGATAACCAGGGCCAAGATACGGATTTGACGAAGGTAGTGGTTTATAGGAAATAGTATTATAGTTGTCATCAAATGGATTAGCAGCCACTAGATGGTCAGAGTTGGGATTCGGTGGTGGAGCATACTCAGACAATGGAGGAAAAGAAGGGCCCTGAAATGAGAATATAAGTAAAAAACATGGTTTTTGATCAAAGGAGTCATTAAAATTGTCCTGTTATAAAATCTTAACACTTATGAACCTACTTTTAGTCAAATTTTTCTTGCAGTGTTATGAAAATTTAATTTGTCACTTGACCTTTCAATTCCAAATGTTTATGTATATTTAATGATGAAAATGTGTAGGTTTTTCATTTAGAAAAGGAAATAAGATATGCTTTTATGAGCTCGAATATATTGTTACTTCAACCTCTAAAAGTATTTAACCTTCAAAAGAAGATTCATTACCATAATTTTCATTTATTATGCTTTCCTCTAGCTCTAGAATCTTTCACTTAAAATTCTGACTAAAAATACCTTTCATATTCCAAATAACCATAAAATTAAAAAACAATAAACAGGGTCTAATTTTTTTTCCTAGCTTAACTTCAGGGAGTAACTATTAACTTATTCCCAAAGCACTAAACTCCAGGCCTCAGACTGGAAAAATAAACTACCAGTTTTAGTCACACTGTAAGGTTAACAGATGGTAGCCAAATGGAAAAAAGGTATCTACACATATATCACACTTATTCACAGTCTTTATCATTAAAAGTGCTTCAAATTTATAGAGAAAAAAACCATGAATGCTTATAACTGTTTTACTATAACCACAGGTTATAGACAAAAGATACCTCCACCATTATTGTTTCATGATATGCACATGCTACTGAATTATTCTAACAGTTGAAAATTATTACTTCATGTTAAACTTGTGTCCATATATATTTTGTCTTTTAATAGAACTACAGGCATCTATCTTTTAAATTAAATTAAGAATAAGCATTTTAACTTGTCTGCCCACACTTCCCACACTTCCCTCTTCATAATATCTATTCTAGGCCTACAGTCCAGCAATAACCACTACTTACAGAATGAAAAAAAAAATACAATCACTGTGGAATTCACTATTAGGTTCTGAATGAGGACAAGAAACAAAACCTATGACCAAATTTAAATGTATGTCATCAGTCTGATCATATTAGTGAAGAAAAACTGCTATTAAAGAAAATATCAATTTACCTGTGTATTTGTCTTGCGTTTTTTCTTATCGGGGCTTCCTAGTTGTACACCTGGTCCTCCTAACCCATCCAGTCCACTATCACCACCTGAAAATAAATAAAATCCAGATAATACTTCCACTTCTAAGTGAAATCACTGTGTGTCTTTCATAGCAATACCTATTATATTTATTAAAGTACTTTCTATTTTTGTTAGATAAAAGCAATACCAAGCTTTCATTATTTTTGTTCTTCAAAAACTATCCCCTATAATTTTAGCCCCAAATAGTCATTCATCTCTACCCCTACAGAATTTTTGTTGTTGTTATTCTTTCAATGAAAAAGAAAGTCTCCATCCTGCCTTTAAACCTTCGGTCATGTGGGCCCCAGTCCCTGAGGCAACTACTGTTACTAGTTTCCCGTTTTTCTTCTACAGATAATCCAAATAAATTCCCATGTAATTTTTTTTGGTTACATATGGACACATTATGTACAGTTACATACTATACATAATGGTCTGGACCTTGCTTTCTTACTTGGAAATCATTCCATGTCATTACATACAGAACTATTCCATTTTCTAATAACTGAGTTATATTTCATAGTATGATTATATCATAATTAATTAAACTGGTCCCCCCTCCCATTGATGACTATTTAAGTTGTTTCCAAACCTTTGTTGTTATGCAATGAAAACCCATATATAAATGTCTTTACATACATGTACAAGTCATTTCTAGAACTGGAATTATGGCATAAGGTAGGTGCCTTTTAAATTTTAAAGGTATTGTCAAAATACAAAGATGTATGTATTATTTTCTCAATAGTGTATGATCAAGGAAAAGTAAAATAAATCTACAAAGTAAAAAAAGTATCAATAGAATTTTTTCCTATTAAAAATACTTTTTATTATGGAGAATACTGAACATATACAAAGCAGATAGAATAAAATTATGTACACACATACACGGATACACATTTGTAGTAACATATAAATACACATTAGTAATAGATTAATAAATAAATCAATACAATGAGTTATCAGAGAATAGAGAAGACCTGCTCATATATGTGGATTCTGGGAAAGGGATATATAAACTGAGACCTAATGGATAGCAAATCTCTCATGTGAAGAGGAAGAGCCTCTAGGCAGAGAGAACAGTATGCAAAAAGATCCATAAGTACAAAGGAGCTTGGTATGTTTAAGAGATCAACGTGTTAAGGGGACTATGGAGAGTGCCTCTAGAAGAGGTTGAAGAGACAGGCTGGGACCAGATCATTTTAGATGGTTATAAACTGAATGTTTGTATCCCTCCCTACTACCAAATTCATATGTTGAAGCCCTAACGCCCAATATGGTGGTATCTGGAGGAGGAGCCTTTGGGAGGTAAAGTTATTACATTAGGTCATGAGGGTGGGATCAGTAGCCTTATAAGATGAAAATGTATACACTCTCTCTCTCCAGGTACACACACTGAAGAAAGGCCACATGAGGTCACAGCAAGAAGGTGGGCATCTGCAAGCCAGGAAGAGAGCTTGCATAAAGAACGAAATTGGCTGGTACCTTAATTTTGGACTTCCCAGCCTCCAGACTATGAGAAAAATTTCTGTTGTTTAAGCCACCCAATTTATGGTATGTTGTTATGGCAGCCCAAGCAGACTAAGACATAGGGCCTTATAGTTTATGGTAAGAAATTTGGATTTTATTTAAAGAACAATGAATGATCATTTAAAGGTCTTGAGCAGGAAAGTGACATGATTTATGTTTTTAAAAGATTAAAAGTTGTGTTAAGAATAAATTTGTGATGGGATGGGGTAGGAACAGGTAGACTAGTAATGATACCTTCACAATAGTAGTTCAGGAAAAGAAATAGTATTTGACAATAAAGAGAGTATGTGCTGGAGATAGTTTCCTACATAATCAAATGCTAAGCAGATTTCTGTAAGAGCCTTTTAGAGAAGTTTCAATACTATGAAGGTGAAACCCTTTGACAAACAATAACAAAATCTAGTAAGGATTCTGCACGTTAAATTAATAAACATCAAAAGTTTTCTCATATACGAACTACTACAGGTTAAAAGATAAAATAGAGGAAAAGTTTTCATTTACAGCAACAAAACTAAACTAATATAAAATAGCTAGCAATAAATTTAAGAAATGCGCAAATCAGCATGAATGAAATCTCTGTAAAAGCCCTATTGAGAGACACAGAGGAAGACTTCTAATAAGTAGAAAGGTATTACTGTTTTGGCTAGCTATCAAAAACAAAATAGCATTGTACTCTACCTCACTTATTATCCCAAATCACCTTGCTGAACCCTCAGATACACCAACACCAGGTGTCTGAGTCTACACAGGGCCTATTCTCCACACCCAGAAGCATTGATGCTAGCCTAAGCAGCAGGTCCTTCTCAGAGATCTGAGTTTAAGCTCCACAGGGCCCCTCCTGTAATATTACATATTTTGATAATATTAATCTCTTTCCTTTGTTCCATACCCTTAGAAATGATAGCTGATTCCCACGGTTGACACCTCTATAAAAACTTTAGTATCTTATTTTACCACTTCAGTTTAATATCTGCAAACAATACTTTACATATTCTTTCTGTTAAAAATAACTGGTACGGTTTCTGTCTCCTGACTAGACCCTGACTGATAAATATCTCAAATCCCACCAGCCAGAAACTATCCTAAATTAACATCATTTCAGACATCTAGTCTACTACCTACCTACCGACTTTTCCTTCTGTCTATATAGAATGAAAGTAATACCCTTACAAAAATGGGACACTATTTTAAAAATAAAAGCATTCAATTATAACTTGATTAAAATTTAATAAAGGAAAAAGAAGTAAGCTAAACTGAAGAATATGCTAAATATTTCTTCAACAAAAGATAAATTTTTGAAAAGATTCCTCCAAGGCTAAGAAAAGACATTAAGAAAAACACTAACTTGGAGAAATCATGGTTTTTCTCTTTTCAATTTTAGATAGCATTGATTGACTTCCTACTTTGAAAGTTGAGGAAAATACAGTATCACATCTTATTCTACTCTCCCATTCCCTTGCCTTTAGCAAGGTATTTCCTATCCCTAGATCCAATTCTTCATTTCAGGTAAGTTTGCTTTTATCATATCTTTGAATACTTTTCTGCTCCATTTGTTTTGAGTGCTCTATTTCAGTGGCATTAATTATCATTATGCTGGATTTTTTAACTCCATATCTATTAGTTAGCTCTTATGATTTTACTCTGTCTTTTTCATCTGCATTCAATCTGATTATCTGAAGCTTTTCTACTATGCAACTTAATTGTTAATTGTCTCCATTCTGTTCCTTATTTCTAATTTATTTGTTCTGTAAATATGTTGTTTTCATCCTCAATTTGTTTCCTTGGGTCTGCAATTTACCTTTCATCTCATCCTGTTGTATCATTTTGTCTTTGAGCTCTTTTATTAAGTTTTACCACTTGAATCATGTAAAATATTTCCTTCTGTCTGTAGATTATGGGTTCTTCATCTTCTACATGCTATTTCATTTTTCTTCTTTTTGTTAGTTCATTAGTTTGCTATAGTAAGTCTGCATAGTTATCATGCTTTTATCTTGTAGCTTTACCCAGACCTTTAATTTGCTTCAATTTAATATGGATGACTTTTGATTCCCTTTTATTCACATCTAAGATTGTTTGCTTGGTTTAGGTGGTATGCTGCATCTACTGAGATAATCATATGATTTTTTTCATTTACATTATTTTAATGTTTAACAGAGCCTGACGTTCCTGGAATAAACCCAACTTACTCATATATATTATATATATATATATATATATATATATATATATATATATATATATATATAATGTTATCATTTTATATGACTAGATATGCTAATATTCTCTTTAGAATGCTTGCCTATATTAATAAGATTAACCTGTTGAGTTTCTTTGGAACATTCAGGCTCTTTATTCTGAGGTTTTGTTTAATGCACATTTACAAAGTTAGGGGCGGGGGTGCAGTAACCTAATGACATGGAAGGATACCCTGTGTCCCCTCATTCAGTGTGCATCCCTGGAGACTTCTTTTGTCAGAGACAGTCCTTATTTTTTTTTTAACTTTCTCTATTTCACTCATTTTTTTCTTACTCAAAGAAGATAAGAATACTCATTTAATTTGCTTCTATCAAGATAGGGTTATTAGTGAGAATTCTCAAGATTCTGTAAATCACCACAAGCCTCCAAGTGGGGTTGTCACAGAAGCCTAAGACTGTATATCCACCCTGTTTCAGATTTACAGAATGGGGCTGTGCCATTTCCCTTGTTTGTTGCTGTTGCTGAACATTTTTGTTGTTTTTACAAACTGTTTTGGTTCATTTTACTTGGAATTAAAAAAGATATTCTGCAAAATTGCTTTGTTCTACCATCTTAACTTAGATGTCTATATCTAACTACATGTTGTTTACTTAATTTCCATAACAAACCTGAGTTAGGTGAGTCATCCCCATTTTAAAAAAAGAAAGAGAAATGGAATGTAAAGGAGCCATACAATCAGTCAAAAGTAGCACTGAAATCTAATACTTAGGGTTTCATTTTCTTTTGCTTTTAAGTATACAATCCAGCAGCTTTTGAGCATATTGACAAGGCTGTGTAACTATCACCACTATTTAATTTCAGAACATCATCATTACCCCAAAAAGAAACCCTGTACCCAATAGCAGTCATCCCCCAGTCCATAGTAAATTACTAATCTACCTTCTATCTATACGGATTTGCCTATTTTGAACATTTCATATAAATGGAATCATATAATATATGGCTATTTTCTGACTTCTTTCACTTAGCATCACATCTTCGAGGTTCATCCATGTTATAGTATGTATTAGTATTTCTTTCCTTTTTATGGCTGAATATTTCATTGTCTGGCTATATCACATGATGTTTATCCATTCATCAATTGGTAAATATTTAAGTTTCTACTTTGGGGCTATTATGAATAATGCTGCAATGGAAATTTATGTACAAGTTTTTATACAAATGTGTGGTATCAATTCTCTTGGGTATGTACCTAGGCATGGAATTTCTAGGTTACATGGTAACTCTATATTTAATCTTTTCTCCAACTGTTTTCCACAGTGGCTGTACCATTTTACGTTCCTGCCAGAAGAGGGTTCCAAATTCTTCACATACTTCCCAAAACTTACTTTTGTTTTTTTTTTTTTTTTTTTTTTTTAGTATAGCCATCCTAATAAGAATAAAATGGTATCTCATTGTGGTTTTAATCTGCATTTCCATAATTGCTAATGATGTTAAGTATCTTTTCATATCTTCACTGAAGAAATGTCTATTCAAGTTCTTTGCCTATTTTTTAGTTAGGTTGTTTTTGTTGTGGTTGTTAAGTTGTAAGAATTCTTTATGTATCCTGGATACTTGTTAGACATATGATTTGCAAATATTTTCTTCCATTTTGTGGGTAGTCTTTTCAATCTGATAGGGTCCTTTGACACATATGTCTTTAATTTTGATGAAATCTAATTTATCTATTTTCCCTTTGGTTGCTTAAGTAAATTTAGATTTATCTACTTCTAAGATAACAAGTTTGCCTCCTTAAAACCTTGTGCATATACTGTCTTCTTCAGTGGCCCACAAAAGGAAAAAATAGAAACTTTTGGTTCAAACTAAAGGAAATTCTATCTTTTAATTCTAATTTGATGTGGTAATCTCATATAAGTAGATGGTAAGTGAAGAACTAATAGTGACATCCAATATGCCCTTCAAGGTCATTTATTCCAAATCTGATGGTTTAGGAATAACTATAACTATTACCAAGTTATAACTATTCAGTAGCCTGTATACAATGAAATGATGATTTCATATAAACAATCTTTACGCAGTTTTCCGTGACAAAATATACTGACATTCTGAACAGAGAAATATGTTGTTCTTGAATCTGAATACCTAGAAGTTCTGATGAGTCTGGTATGGAAAAAGAATTAGCAATGGTCTTAGAAGTCAAATAACAAAGTGGTTATAGAAATAAAAGTGTCAAACATCAAAGTCCTGTCTTTCTTAACATCTGTCATGGGTACTGCCTTTTAACAAAAGTATAAATATAAAAAGGTAATTTTTAAAAATAAAAACAATTATTAGGTCTCTAATATAAAAGATATAAATTACCATTCACAGCATTACTAAGACTACTGAATAACTGTAATTTTACAGTTAAAATGCAGTGTAATTTAAGATGAATGAAATGTACTCTCATTAGTTACTATCTACTGTCTCTGTTTACTTTCCAAAAATTTAATAATAATTGCTTGTATTTACTCTAAGGCAAAATTCTGACATTTAAATAAACTCATTATTTTCAAGTAATTTGTGAGCAAAAAGCACCTAAAGTTCTTTTTAAAAAATTGAGATTTACAGCATTAATTTTTTATTGAATCTAACATTTTCTTCCATAAAACAAATTTCAAGTTCCTATTAGTCTCTGTTCCTCCACTTATTGTTCGTCTAAAGAGCTAACTATACAGATGTTCCTTGACTTACGATGGAGTTATATCCTGATAAATCCATTTAGGTTAAAAATATCGTAAGTCAAAAATGCATTTAACACACCTAACCTACCAAACATCATAGCTTAGCCTAGCCTACCTTAACATTGCTCAGAATATGATATCCAAAGAATACTGGCAACATGGGCACTGTGGAGTATTGGTTGTTTACCCTCATGATCACGTGGCTGACTGGGAGATGTGGCTCACTGCCACTGCCCCATACCTTACTGCATATCGATAGCCCAGGAAAAGATCAAAATTCAAAGAATGGTTTCTACTCAATGTGCATCACTCTGACACCATTGTAAAGTCAAAAAAATCAAAAGTCAAATCATCATTAAGTTGGGGAACAGCTGTGTAACACTTCCAATGACTGTGACTCTTGGCTTTACCTAGTTCCTTTTTGCGGCTATCTGTAAAACTGGTGGTTCCTCTCCATGACACAATCAGGAATGGTAGATCAGATTCACGTTCATCAGGGCTAATTAGAACATAAGCTACCAAGAATTTCTATGATTCTCAGTCTTTAAAAATGAACAATCAGAAGGATCATTCCATAAACTATATAAATGTCTAACCAACATATTGTATACTTGAAACTAATAACAAAATTTTAAAAAGACAAAAAAATAATAATAATAAAGTGAAAGGTCAGAATCCAGGGGGAGACAAAGCAGTGGTTACAGAGCTAGTTATTTAGGTTACCCTAATAACTTTTAGTACCAAAGCTTCTTATCTGCTCTACATACCTGCTGCTGCTAACTCTACAAGGTAAACAATGACTATTCAGCCAGAAGTAGAGAGTTGTGGGGCACAGAACCAAGAAAAGGGGGACTGCCAAAGCTTATTGTAACACTGGTCACTCTGATCCTTCTATTTGTTAATACCTGAGTTTCTTCATCTCATCTTTTCACTCCTACCTGCCTAGTGCCCTCTGAATCCACAGGGGAACAGAAGTGGGAAAGGGAGATGTAAAGAATGGAATAAGAGAGGTGATCACATTATATGGGATAGTAATGTAGAAACACTATATTGTGCACCTGAAATTCATATAACCAATAGAAGATTGTATACCAACTATAGTTATATAAATTTATTTTTATATACTTACATGTTTTTTTTAAAAAGAGAAAGTAATCAAGAAGAAAAAAAGAAGACTCTCTCATCTTAAAAAAGCAAAAGAATTTTATCTATATATTATTACCTCACATTATGTCAATTCATCTCAATTAAGCAAAATAATACTTACCTCTCTTTTCACCCTTTACTCTTTATCTATCCAGAGCTGGAAGCTGAAGTTCTAGCTCTCTTCATAGTCTTATAGAAGAGTCTAATCTATTAAATGAGCAATTTTTCCCACTTAAAGATGCCACAAATTAAATATTTATATGAAATTCATTTACAAGTATAAAATTATTATAATACTTTAATTAAATTTTATTTCACTAAAAAATAAAATTAAAAAGTATAAAATTATTTTTTCAATTTGTAAGTATTTTTTATTTTTGTAAAAGGTAGATCATTTACTTTAGGCCTTTTATTATTTTTTAAAGTATAATTATTCCTCCTATCAAAGACAATCTATTTTGGCCCCCAAGTACTTAAAAGGGAGTGAGGACATTATTTTGATAGATGGCAGCATTTGTCTTTTATATATTTTAAATTTTCATTTTTTTTAACCTTACCTTATTTACAATAATGGTTTGTTTTGTGATACAGATGATTTTCATAAGTACTGGGTCTGCATTAAAATATTTTATAATATTTTCCTTTAAACAAACTTGCTTCATCATTATTCCAAATAAGCACATATTCTAATACATGTATGTATTGGTTTAAGTATGCATCCTATGCTGATTAAATGACAAACTAGGTTTGTGCATCGCCCCCATTTAAATGCTGAAATCCTAACCCCTAAGGTGATGGCATTAAGATATGGGGCCTTCAGCAAGTGATTAGGTCATGAAGACAGAGCACTCATGAATGGGGTTAGTGCTCTTACAAAATAAACCCAGGAGAGCTCCCTCACCCTTTCCCCATGTTAGGACACCAGGAGGGCTGCTGTCTATGAACCAGGAAGCAGGTCCTCACCAGACACTGAATCTGCTAGCACCCTGATCTTGGACTTTCTAGCCTCCAGAATTGTGAGAAATAAAATTTCTATTGTTTATAAGTCACTCGGTCTATGGTATTCTGTTATAACAGCTTGAACGAATTAAGACAGTGCCTAACACCCTGCCTGGCACACAGTGGGCACTCAAATACTAGTTCTCAGTTTGCTTTCCTTTAGACAAAACTATACCATAAGCTAAATTTACTCAGTTTCTATATTATTTAACATCCTATTAAAATATCTAGTTTCCAGCAATGTCAACACACTCAATGGACACTCAAATATCAGTTTTTCATAATAGCATAGAAGTCTGTGATGTAATGTCAGTTTATTCTAACATTTAGTATCTATGTGAACATCTTAGCTAACAGCTTTGTCTTCACCTAAAACACATACTTCTATAATGCTGGTCTTTACCACAAAATGAAAATACATGAAATGCAATAATAATAAAATTTTATCAAGCATTTGGTAAAATGCCCTTAAATGATTGAAATAAAAGTACGATTATTTATTTTTAGAATTAAAGTAAGAAAGTGTCCACTGTGTATGCCCAGCACCTAGATCAATCTGAACATGTAGTAAATATTAAATTCAGGAAGCACTCAATATAGGTATTTTAAGGTTTCAAATATTTGTGATTCCTGTGCCAGCTTTCTCCCCAAACTAGTGATCTTTGTATTACTGAGATACATGAGGTTTAGGTTTAAGTTTACAAAGGTAAAGCTTAGGAAGGTGAGTAGATAGTATCTATATGTGAAGTTGACTCTATATAAAACCTCTAGTAATAAACTTATTTTGTTAACAAAGCTGGTCAACTTTTTAAACAGTTGGAGAACAAAGATGCAAATATTCATGAAAATCATGTCATAAACATCTTATAGGTGTCTTTCTGAACAAAATGAAAACTGAAAAGTTTCTGCTTTTATAATATTTTGTTGTTGTTCATCGTTTTCTCTCTAGAGGGAGAGAAACTTCATTGCTTTTCACTCTATACCCATTTCCAATCAAAATGAGAGAGAATATGCTGTAGGTCTTTTCCTTCTTGATTAATTGATTCAGTATACCTAAAAGTGAATGTTGATCACATTACTTATTATATTTTAGAATGTATATTTTAGACTATTTCTGATTTTAAAAAGCAAGCACAGATTACTTATAATGTACCAGATGCTGTTTTCAGTGCTTTATATAATAAACCCATTTAATCCTTCAAACAATTTCATGAGATAAGTATTATTTTCATTTTGTAGCTGAGAAAACTGATGCGCAAAGAAACTAAGTCACTTGTTAAGGACCACACACCTAGTAAATGGCAGAGCTGGGATAAGAACCCTGGCAGCTGAGCTCCAGAGTCAAAAGGCTGTACTGTCTCTCAATACTTATATCAGCATGTCTATAGAGACTGGAAACAGGGAAGGAGACCTGAATTCACTCTTGACCATATCTTACTGCTAATCTTGAAAATAAAGATGACAGATTTCTTGAGTTACCTGGAATAAGAGTGCTAGAGGAGAGAATTGTATAATCTTTCCAAAAAGTAACTCTTTCATACCTCTGGGGAAAGCAAACTACAAGACTGTACTACCTAAAGTTACTGAAACCTCTTTGTTAACATTCACCAAATTAGATTTCAGAAACATTTGTTGAGCTTCTTTAAGTTATGGAAATAAAGGTCATAATACTTCCCTGTAAGTATTCCATAATCTAAAAGAAACTTTTTTTTTGAAGCTCTGAAATTTAACACGATAAATACTATGATAAAGATGAGCACAGGATATTGAGAAAACATAAGGAACTCCCATCTAATCTTGATTGAGGGAGGAGTCTCAGTGAAGACATCCAGGGAGGTTTCAACCGAGCTGATGCTTTGATAATGACTGTCTTGTCAAAGGTGGAAAAAAAGAGGGCATGCCTAACAGAAGTAACAGAATATACAAAGCAAGTTTAAAGGCATGAGAGACCATGACAATGTCTAGAGAGAAATGTAAATATTTCAGAACCGAAGCAAAAGGGACAAGTGAGAACATTTCATGGAATATGAAGGATGGAGGACTAAGCAGTAGGTCTGGGCTAAATAAAAAAGGGCCAATATAAAAAGATTGGATTTTTATCCTAAAGGCAATGGGGAACTGCTGAAGAATTTTACAAAAAAGATCCACATGACTGAATTGTGTTTGGAGAGCACTATGGCAATGGAATATAGTGACTAAGATTTTGGGACCTAGAGTTTAAATTCTAGCTTTGTCACTTATTAGTGATGGTAAACTTGAATATGTTACTTAACCACAAGTTACTTATCATCTCTGAGCATCAATTCCTCAATTGTAAACCTGTAACAACATCTAATTTGTAAGGTTACTGAGAAGATTAAACAAGATGATCCATTTAAACCACTTAGCAAACTCAACAGATGGCAGTTACCTATCACCAGCAGAAGCAATGTGGAAAATGGATGACAAAATGGGAGGCCAGGAAACCAGTAAGAGGGCTACTGTAATAATTAGAGATAGGTAAAATCTGAACAAAAGAAGTGATAGTAGAAGGGTCCAGGAGATCGTGGGTTCAAAATATATTAAGGAGACAGATATTCTAGAACTTTGGGACAGTGTTGGGTGAGACTAGGGCATGGGTTTGGGTCACTGGATATATAATGTTCTCCAGGATAGGCATTACAGGAGAAAGAACATGGTGGACATCTCACAGATAGACACCTTTCATTCAATACGTTAAAAACAAAATTAATCTCCCTCTTGTAAATACATTCCTATTTTTATATATCTGTGACACCATTCTTTTATGGTTTTTCTCATCTAACTTTCTGGTTACTCCTTTACATCCTGCTTCTCAGGACCTTCTTTTCCCTTTTGTCTCCTAAATATTAGTGTTTCCAAAAGTTGCTTTTCACAATGCTTTTCTCTTCTCACTTTTCACTCTCTCTTGGGTGAGCTCATCTACTCCCAAGCCATTAATTAGTATTTGCCTGTTTACTGATAACTACCATATCTCTATTTCTGACTCAGACCACCTGCCTCAGTTCCAAACCATTATATCTACTGGAACATCCCTGGGAGATACTCTCATACAATATGTCAAAAACCAAACTTACTTTCCTGATGATCTGCCTACCCCTTTACATGTACCAACTAAAACACAAAGCAACAAAACTCCAAAAAAAACTTTCCTTCAGACTTTTTCTAACTGATTCTTCCCCTTGATTCTGTGACTACATAAATTATGCTTCTTCTCCAATCTTAATCCCAATCCTCCATACATCTATCTGATCAGGACTGTCTACCTGTTTTAGTAAAGTCAGCTTTCAGCACTTTTATTATCCCATTCCAAATATATCCTTGCCTCTCTAATGTCATTTCTAACTCTGCTTAAAAGCACTTCATCTGAAATGAGTGCCTCAACTTCCTTCTTCATCTCTCAATTTCTGTTCTTCCTCCATTCTTTCTTTTTTTCCTACTGGACTAACTCTTCATTTGCACTCCTGATACTATTCCAAATCCTCTCTCATCTGCAGAGATCTGCTTTACAAGAATAGGAGCCTTATCTGTCTCATCCTCAGCTTCTAGAACAGCAAGTGCCTAAGCACATGGTAGCTATTAAAAAAACAGGTATTGAATGCTTTATTAAGGAATTATTCTTTTTTTTGCCTTTTCAGTTTCTCCTCTCTCCCCTACACTGGGTTTTTCTGGAAGTCTACAAATATGACTGTCTTTTTTCCAGGTAGAAAAAAATAAAAATAAAAAGACAACCATACAAACTTTCTTTTGACTCTAGTTATTGGTTATGTCTGTCTGTCTACCACTGGACTTCTTTTAAGTTACATCTGTACCACTAACTATACTATTTTGAAATGCAGTTTTCTCCCAAAAGTACATTCTCAAAATTGCCACTTACATCCTAGACCTTTATCTCGTCCCTCATCCTCCTTGTTGCTCCTTCTACATTATTTTAAACAAAAGTACATTCATCACTTCTTAGAACTCTTCTCCAGGAAACCTTCCATGACTCCTTTAAAGATAGGTTGGTTATATGTACCTTTATATCCTGTAGATGGTAAGAACATTTATGCTTTTTGTAAATATCTTCTTATTTGTCTGTATCCTGGACTAGATGAAAATTTTCTTAAAGACAGGTATTATGTCTTCTAATCAACGTATTCCTACTGTTTGGCACTGTGACTGCTCAATAGATATTTGTTGAATAATCAACACCTATGAGTTCTAAGAACACTGGAGAATGGGAGTGTTGGTTAAAATGAGTATGACAGGCAACACTCTAAGAGAAAAGGGCAAGTAAAAGTAGAATGAGTGACTGTGGACAATAAGAAACCAGCATAAAGATATGAATGAATTACATCATGTATTCACTCATTCATTCACTTGGTACGTACTGTGGGCAAGACAATTAGGGGAGAAATGGAAATATACTCAAGATACTATACCTGTGCTCATGGATCTACCTTACAATCAAGGGCTGAGGGTCTGGGAGGGTTAAGCACTGGTAGAAAATCGAAGATACTTTTCCATTAAACAGCAATTCTGAATCTAATATTAGAATATCAAGACAAGTTTGAAAAACCACAAATCAGCTTTTTCTCTGGTCCATTTACTTTTGCAATCTAGGTCTACCAGCAGCAGTTCTCAAACTTTAGTGTGCAGAAGGAACACCTGCGATTCTTGTTAAAGATGGAGAAAAATATCCCAGAAATCCCGATTCTGTGGGTCCAGGAAAGTTCATTTTTAATAAGTATCCCAGAGGATTATGATGCTTTTGGCTTACAATGTATACTACTATAAAGTCCTTATAGTCATTCACATCATAATTTTGCCATATCTGGGTTACATAGTATAATAGTATAATATACTAATTTCTTAAAAATTTCTTTAAATTGAATATGTAGGTATCCTAAGAAAGAAGTTTGACTGATATTTTTTATAATTCACATGAAATAAACGCATGACCATTAAAAAGTCTGTATGTATACATTCCTGAATGCAAACAGTTTGAGATGCACTGCTCAAGAGCTTATGCTCTGTAAACACCACAATCCTGCATGCAGTCTGATACAAATTATTAAAAAAAGTTCCAGGGCGGTAAAATTCTGTAGAATTGTGCTTCAGAAGAGCTCATGTAGATACTATGGTACCTTCTATGAATTATAAAAGAATCCAAAAATGTTTCTAAAAATTAATGTTCCAATTATTATAAAAGGACTTGTTATAAAAAACCTCCTCATATTGATTTTGTCTTTTACTCTGATACTTAACTCTCACAATATTCCTGGGCAGATACCTGAGCCAACTCTTAACAGTTAAGGCATCCAACTTAAAAGCAGCAGTTGGAACAAAATGAAAATAGATCTGTGCTCTTGACCCACAATAAAATACACATCATTTTACTTAAAATTACATCTGATCAAGACTGATAATTGAGTTCAAAGATAGAAACATGATAGCTCTTTCTTTTCCTTTAACCCCAAAGTAATTTATAATAGGCAAAATAATACAGCAAAAATATCAGAGGAATAATTGCATCTCAAAAAGGTCTATTCCTTAAAGGCTTTGGCAACTCACAACCACAAATGGAAAAGTCAAAATAGAAAACCCTCACCAAATGAAAGATTGTGCTGATATTAAGCCTTTAAAAACAATATTCTTCTCTAAATTACATGCCTGCTTAAATGGCGAAGAAGATCAATCTCTAACTAAATACCTGAGCGGATGTTTTGTGGATACCACATTGTTATTGTGTCACAAGCCAGTTCCATGTGTTTAATCACTAGTCACATGGAACAAAAATATAGATGAATGACTGTGGTCCTTGATCTCTATATCGCTTAAGTCAATTGGAAATTTACCTTACTACTTACTGATTTTAAAAAGCACTTCATCTTGTTTGGATGAAAGGATTATGGCAATAGCCTCCTAACTAGTCTCCCTGCTTCCATCCTTGTTCTCTTCAGTCTATTCTCCACACACCAGCCAGAGAAACCCTGTTAAAAATGTCAGATCAGTCACTCTTCTGCTCAAAATGTCCAGTCCCTAACTCAGAGTAAAAGCCAAAGTCTTTTAAAAGGCCTTCACCCTATCCTATCCTTCAGCTCAGCTCACATTACTTTCTCTGTGCTCACTCCGTGCCCTTTACAACAGCTTCTCTACTGTTGCTTGAGTGGTACACTAAGAAAATTCCAGGCCTAGGGCCTTTGCACTTGCTGGTTCTTTTGTCAACACTGCTCTTCTCACGTGCATCAGTATGATTCTTCTCTATCACTTCCTTTGGGTCTTTGCTCAAATATCAGGTTCCAGGTAAGTTCTCTTACATATATAGAATCGCCACCTCCCCACCCCCATACATAATGCCTAACCACTTTCTCTGCTTTTTCTGCCATTACCATTGACATTCTATACCTTTTATTTATCATTCATTTACCCCACAGTATGAACTCTGCCAGTGTGAACTCCTGCTGGGTGAAGACTGTCCTTTTGCTTTGTTCACTGTTGTGCCTCCGTGCCAAGAACAGTGCTTAGCACACAGTAGATGTTCAGTAAGTATTTGCTTAATGAACAAACAGTATCACATCAATTTGTGGATTTTCATCTTTAACACCATTAAGAGCTGGAAATAAGAACTAGAAGATATTCTCCCAAATTTCCAGACAGCACTTGGAGTCTGTCAACTTACGTGCATTATCTTTTGTCTGGCACATCATTCTCTGATTTTTCTTAGCTTGAAAGGCAGTAGTAAAATTCCTAACTAGTGTGCAAGAAAAAAGCAAACCAATCATGTATAAAACTGATTTGGGGTGATTTGATTCTTATCCATAAGCCAATAAAGAAAATGCCTTTTGAATTTACAGTTCCTCCTCTTAAGCCCAAGGAAAACAAGCTGTATGTTTGTTGCGTTTTGGGGGTGGGAAGAGGGGCTGGGAGAGACGCAAAGGCCCGTACATCTTCTTTAAGAACGTCAACTCCTGTACAGTCCAACTTACTTTTTTGAGGGGGGGCGGGTGGGCATCGTTCGTGGTCTCTGCCAGGGAGTGTTTCTTTCTCACCCTTTGAGGTGCCTATTGTGCTGTGTCTTGCGAATGAGGTGAGGTGGGAGAGGAGTGGAGGGATGAAGGGATGCTGAGTGCGGTTCAACTGCCTCTCAACACAAAGTCGGGGAGGCGACGGCTCGGCGCGGGTGTCTGTCTAGGGGGCGAGCAGGCGGCCTCCGACCGCAGCCTCGGCCCCCCGGCGCGGGCGGGACGCGGGCTGCGCGGAGTTAGGCCCGGACAGAGCCCCGTGGCCTCCGAGCAGCCGGGCACGCGGCCCCCGCGCATCCCACTCCCCCTGACCCCCTCGATCCGGCGCCCTTCTCGGTTACCTCGAACTCTCTTCAGCGAAATGGGATCCTTCTCCTGTTCTGCGGACATTACAGACCGCAAAGCATGACTCCCCCCCAGGCCGCGGGAATTCAGTCTCTTTGATGCGGCGGTGGCGGCGGCGGCCCCTCCTCCTCCTCGCGGAGCCGCTGCGGCTGCGAGGAGAGCCTCCGAGCCGAGGCGCGGCCGAGGGCGGCGGGGACGCGGGCCGACTTTGCAAAGTTTGGGAGGAGGACGAGGCCTCGGGGCGGCCGGGCGGCGTGCGGGGGCTGGCCGGGCTCAGCCGCGGCGGCGGGGAGCGCGGCCTGGGGGCGGCCCCCCGCCCGGGGCCGGCATGTGCGGAGGACGAGTGCGCCGCCGCCGCCGCCTCCCACTCCTTCTTCTCCTTCTTCTTCTTCTTCTTCGCCGCCGCCGCCGCCGGCGCCGCCGCCTGAGGAGCCGCTCACGGGAGGCAGGAGCGGGCGGCCGGGCCCTGGCGGCGCACTCACAGCGCCCTCTGAGGAGGAGGTCTGCGCTCTCGCCGCTCCCGAGTCGCAGACACAAAAGCCCCCAGCGTGGAGCCGCCTGCAAAACCCGCTCCGGGGCGGGCGAGGGACGTGGCGCGGCCCCGCGGCTTCCCCGCCCTGAGCTCCCCAGCCCCGCGCGGGGACGGACTTCGGGGGGCGGGAGCCGCTGCCTGGTCCCGCCGCGCCTGCCGCCGCCGCCGCCGCCTCGCGCTCCGCCTCGGCCCAGCCCCCACGGCCCGCGCGCTCCTCTCGCTCCGCGCGGGGGCTCGCGGGCCCGCGGCCCCCGCTGCCGGGGCTGGCAGCGCGCGCCGAGGGGCCGCCCCGCCCCGCGCCGCCCCGCGCCCCGCGCTCCCCAGCCGCTCGCCAGGCCCGAGGACGCCAGGCTCTGCGGCCGACGCGCCCGGCTCGGCTTCTGCGAGGCTGTGGCATCTCTGAACTTCGTCGGAGGCCACGCAGCAGGCATCTTGGCCTCGTAGCCAGGAGATCTGAAAGCGGAACGTACGATCCGAGAAAACTTCGTAAGCGGGAGCTGCACAGTTCTTGGCGGGCGTGTGAAGGACACCCACGTTCTCCGACTCCGTGTCCGTGGTCTGGACACCTGTTTGTGGAATGCCCAAACTTCAAGTTTTAACAACGTGACTCTTTAAGATAGAGCGATGCGGAATTAATACCAGAAAGGAGAGTGGGTAGAAGCTGCGGGACAGCCGGACCTGATTTAGACGTTAAATTTTAGAAGAAGGACTCCCAGTGTGCTTATAGATGGGTTTGAGTCGCTGGTTCCACGTCCATCAGTCGGGCTGTGTGACCTGAAGCAATTTAGGCAACCTCTCTGAGTCTCAGATTTCTGATCTTCAAAAGGCAGTGGAGCGACATCTCTGAGGTCGCTTCTAGCTCTGACATTCTTCGGCTTACTTTTATGAAACTGTTTTCCCTGATTTTTGTTAGGTTTTCCACTTATTCTACTAAAGAGACTCCCGTAGGTGCAGACTCTGATCTTCAGTCAGGTGAGACACTGGATTTATTTTGATGCCAGAATCACTGAAAAACACTCATTAATCATGTGAGGATTTAGAACTAACCTCAAACAGAAGTCTCATCCTTCGAGAGACAAGACCCACAGAACGCAGTCAGCCGCACATAACAGCGTTAGAACAGATGTAAACATGAAACCAATAATATATAGTCTTAACAGCTGCATAACAGACAAGCACCACAGCAGAAGAATCGGTTTTACAAGACGAGATATGGCTGGCCAGGAGACAAATTTTACCCTTTTTCTCATAAGTTTGGATAAAATTTCCAAACTTGGAAGATTCAGACGAGGACAGCTGGGGAAATTTTTCGTATAGGAGGCACATCTGGGAGAAGGTTCTCCCCACCTAGAATGTAAGCGCCATGCAGGCAGGAATTCTTTCAGTTCACTACTGTTATCCTCTGGTACCTAACAAAGTGTTCAAAAAATTTTGTTGAATGAATGCATGAAAGAACAGGCTTGAAGCGGCCCTGGGCAGGCTAGATGGGCAGGGTTTTGGTGTGATAAATGCTTAATATGAAAAAACAAATTAGATCTTACACTCTACCTTATAGAATTGTTGAGAGAAGATGTGAAAGCACTTTGAAAATATCAGTCAATATGGAAACGTAGTTTTTATTATGTACTTCTTAGTGCAAGGAGAGTGGTTGAGAAAAACCATTCTAAGAGATTTCAAATTCTTTTTTGTAATTCTCTAAAGCTAGAGACTCAGAAATAATATGCAAGTCAAGAGAAACAAATTGGCCTCTTTTTAATGATTCATCAAGCATAAAAAGACCATTTTACTTGCCCATGGGTTTTTAGATCAATTGGACTTCTAAATCCTGACTACTTCCTTGCTACATATTAGAATTACAGGGAGAGATGCTAAAATTTCAGATTTCCAAGCCCCTCCCAGGTTTACTAAATCAAAATCTCAGAATGAGATCTGCAATCTGTCTTTAAATGCTCTCTAGGTGATTCTACAGCAATGAGCATTGTGCATTATACTCCTTATGTCTCCAGTATGAAAGAATTCCTAATAAAATATCCCCTCACCTTGCTGTTATAGTCTTTATGGGACTTGGTTATGAGTTCCAGAGCTAATCTTTACACTCCTTCTCATACAGAGAGATGCAGGTAAGTCTCCTGTTGGTGGGCTTACCCCACTGTTTAAAAATACACAGTCATGCCTAAAACTCAGTAGAAGGCACAGCTTAGGCTAGAACAAGGATCAGTAAACTTATTCTGTGGAGGGCTAGATAATAAATATTATAGGTTTTGCAGGCCATATGTTCTCTGTCACAACTACTCAATTCTGCCATGGTAGTAGGAAAGCAACCATAGACAATATGTAAATAAGTGGTGTGGCTGTGTACCAGTAAAACTTTATTTATAAAAGCAGGCAGTATGTTGAATTTGGCCCATAGGCTGAAATCAGCTGACCCCTAGATTAGAACTCAAAACACACAAAGGATGTTGGCGCTCAGGGGACAGGGCTAGGCCACAGATACAAATGAAAGAGGCGTTACTTAAGAGTGGATCAGTCCCCCAGGACCAATGAGAAATGAGAGCCAAGAACAGAATCCAGGGAAACACTGGCATCTTAAAGTGTGGACAGAGATAGAAGAGCCTATAAAGGAAGTTGAGAAGGAATGAGAAATTAAAAAACAGGAGTGTTAGGGCAATCAAGCAAAGAGAGAAATGATCAACATCACATGCTACAAAAAGTACTCATTTCTATCATCAGATATCCTTGGCCTGGAATTTACTTAACGTTATTTTCTCGTATTTTGAAGTATTTTATATTTTAATCTTTTATATCTCAAACTTTACCTGTTTTTAATGTGGAAGGTAGCATAGTGGAGCATTTAAGCATGAAGACCAATATAAATTGGTTTAGATTTACATGTAAACATTTTTTTCAGAAAAAAAGATATTGCTGTAAGTTCTGTTTTCAAACATTGAAAATCATAGATTTGTTTTAAATTGAATAGAAATAAAAATCAACCCCGATTCTAGGTGTTCAGAAGTTTTGCAACATTGGTTTGAATCCTTTCATGATATAATTGAAACTGTGATTAGCTTAGCAACCTCTACATGTTGGTCAGCTGCATCCAGCAGCCCTTGCTGACAAATATAGATGGACTATCAAAAGCTCAAAGTTGAAGAAATCACAACTGCATACTTTGGGAGATGATTGTATGAGTCAGAATTCAATCCAGACACAAAACCCACACATTTGTTAAAACTGAATATGTTTGTCTTTACTTTTCTTTAAACTTGAAATTTTTACATTTATTTTTTAAGACCATGAAAGAAACCAATTATATTGAAATAGTTATCAAAATATTTTTTTAAATACGAATTTGGAGTATAGTAATATATATGCTTTTAAAAATTTTTTTAATTTTTTAAATTAGAGTTGACATTTAATATTTTATATTAGTTTCAGGTATACAGCATAGTGTTTAGACATTTAATTTATGAAAAACTTACACAATTTAAACAGGGTAAATTTAATACAAAGTATTACTGACTATAGCAAGAGATTGCAGTAGAGAGAGGTTGGATAGTAAGAAGAAAATGCTAAAGAATCTGAGAAAAGCAGATATAAGGAGGAGCCAATACTCTTAAAACTGGGGTAGAACACCAGAAGAAGAGGCCCCTCACTCTCCAGCAGCAATCCTGATCTGAGTGGAGAGGGCACAGTTGTGCGATCTGAGGGATATGCTAGAGGAAGCTACTGTCTCCGACTGCTGCTTGCATTGCAGGTTCCTGGGAATTTTTAAGTTGCCAGCGCTGCAGGAGTTGGATGCTGAAGCCCATGCTTGCTGCAGGAGTCCAGCAATAGGAGCACCTGGAACAGGAAGAAAAGCCCTTCCTCCAGCAATATCTCTCCAGCACCCTCTGCTGATAAAAAAATAACAAGTGAGCTGGCAAAGGAAAAATATTTGAAGGGTCCATCACGGTTTTTGCAGAGCAGGCAATAAAGGGTAAATTGGGATTGAGAGGCAATAAACTGGTTATTGACACAATAATAGTGTGTACTTTAGCCTAGCAAAACTCCAAAATAACCTCATAGCAACAGCAACTTTAGTTCTGGAATATGCTCTCATCAAATGGTACCTTCTGATTTTTTACTGTCTTGTCCTAAATGTGTATTTATTTTCGAGGCTATGAAATATGAGAAAATTTTACTTCAAACCACCCTTTAATTTCTTATTTCCCGTCCATCACCAGAGTTCATAAATTTTACCTCACATATATTAGATATGTCCATTCTTTTCTATCACCACA
Source organism: Eidolon dupreanum (assembly GCA_028627145.1). NCBI lineage: Eukaryota > Metazoa > Chordata > Mammalia > Chiroptera > Pteropodidae > Eidolon > Eidolon dupreanum. The sequence continues at coordinate 44,870,643 of CM053509.1, read as the reverse complement.
GCCACCACCCAAGTTCAGTCATAATCATTTATCTCTTTTCTAGACTAATAGAATAATCACCCAATAGTTTTCCCCACATCCACCTTAACCTCTATTCAAATCATCTCCCACTTTGTAGCCAGAGTGCTCTTTAAAAAATAAAATTATAGATTCACAAGGGGTTGCAAACAAATGTATAGGAAAGTCCTTTGCATTCTTCCCCCAGCTTCCCTTAATGTCAGCTTGACATACAACTATAGTATAATATCAAAAACAAAAAATTAACATTGGTACAATCCATAGAGCTTATTCAGGTTTTATAAGTTATACATGCAAATGTGTGTATGTGGAATCTTATGCAATTTTATCATACGTGTAACCTTGTGTAACTATGATCACAATCAGGATATCAAGGTACTAAACTATACAATCACCACAAGATTTCCTGATAACAGGACTCCCTTGTGTTATCTCTTTATAGCCACACCCATCCACTTCCCAGATCCCTAACCAATCAATGGCAGCCACTAATGTATTCTGCATTATTATAATTATGTGCTTTTATGAAGGTTACACAAATGAAATCATGCACTATTTCAAAGTATCCTTTTGAGATACTTTGTCACACAACAAAATCCTTGAATTTCATTTAAGTTATTGTGTATGTCAATATTTTGCTCCTTTTTACTACTTAGTAGTATTCCATGGTATGGATATACCACCATTTTTTAAAACCATTCACCAGCTGAAAGACTATATGAGTAGTTTCTACTTTTTGGCTATTATGAATAAAGCCATTATGAACAGTCATGTACAAGTTCCTGTGTGAAAATAAGTCTTCATTTTTCTGGGATAAATGCCCAGGAATGCAATTGCTGGGTCATATGGTAAATCCATTTTTAGTTTGAAAGGAACTGCCAAACTATTTTCCAGAGTGCAGGGTGCTCTTTTTAAAACACAAATCTCATCCTGTCATCACTTCACATAAAACTCAATGGCTTTCCACTGCTATTATAATTAAAACTAGATTTTTTAAAAAATATAGACTATAAATGGCTTCTATAATATGATTTCCACTGATTTCTCCAACCTGATCATGCACCACTCCTCTTGCTCTTTATGCTCACTGGCCTTTTAAAAATTTCCTCCAATATCCTCCTGCCAGAAGGCTTTGCAAATGCTATTTCCTCTTCTAGGAATGCACTTCTCTCTATACTTAGTCCAATTAACTCAAACTTACCTTTCATTCTTGACTCAAGTATTTATCTTCATCTATTCCACCTTAGATTGTTTTTTCACGTCCCTTCATCGCTTCTCTTGGTTTGAAATTACATATTAATTTCTGTGACTATCTGACTAGATTTTGTCTTTACCTCCAGACTCATCTCCCATTCATGAGAGTAATAAGGGTTGACTTTTGCTTATTACTGTCTGGCACATATCAAGTGGTCAATAAACATTTTTTGAATGAACAAATGAATGAATTGTATACTTGCAAAGAATTCAGTGTCAAACCTTTGACATTCTATAATTTTGTCTATCCATTAAGATATAGTAACTATTCAAAAGCCAAAAAAAAAGATAAATTATTCATGTTCAAGATAGTCTGCTAAGCAATAGATTCCTATAGCCAAATTGCAGATTCATACAAAGTTTATATTAATACATTCTGAAATATATATTATTTGAGACTAAGACTTATTTTTTAAATATTTCTAGTGGATAACTATTATTGAAAAATAGTAAAGAAAGTTATTAATATGGCATTAGTAATTTTTAAAAAATATTAAGGAGACTTGCAAGTTGAGAAAGGGACAAATGTCTCCATAGCTCTCTCTATCTTGATCACTGTTTGTCATATCAACTTGACATATCCTGTGCAATCAATAACCAAAGACTTGATTTAACATAACCATAAAGGTCAATGATATTTTTCCTGGTTAAAAATATTCATGGTTAAGTAAGGTGCCTCCAGTGAGGCACCTGACTTTGATCATTGATTCTAAAGACACTGTGTCATACACTTCTTAGGTAACATGTGATAAAACCAATATGGCAAAGTAATGTGGGATTTTTGCCTTGTTTTGCTTTGTTTTTTTACAGCAATGGGAAAAGAGGCATATTTTTTTCAGGATATAAATACTGCCAACATAGGCAGACTGCAACAGTGTGGGTGCTTGCGAAATTTTCAAGAGCATGTGGGAATGAGCAAGATATGTACATATTTGTGAATGAAATACAGCAAGGCAGGTCTACCTAAAAACCATGACAAATCTTGGTGTTAAAACAACAAACTGTAAATATGGAACAATTGGCATTTTATGAAATCTCTTAAAAGACAGAAAATGTGCCAGTTTTAAATTTTTTGGTTTTTATGTGTGCTTAGAGAGCTAGAGCAGGAAAGGGGAGGCAAGATGATGAAAACTTTGTGCAGTAAGCTTCCTTTGATTTCCCCATTTTTTGTACACTCATATTTTTTATGGAGATATAATTTATATATCATAAACTTCACTATTTTAATATATAAAAGTCAGTGTATATTTGCTTTTTAGTATATTTTAATATAGTCAGAGTTGTGCAACTATCACCTAATTCTACAACATTTTCATCATCTCCAAAAGAAACCCTCTACTGGTTAACAGTCACATTGCTCCCCCAACCCCAGCCCCTGCAACCTCCTCAGCCCCTGGCTACTACTAATCTAATTTCTGTCTCTATGAATTTGCCTACTCTGGACATTGCACTTCATATAAATGGAATCATGTAATATATGGTCTTTTGTGCCTGGCTTCTTTCACTTTGCATGATGTTTTCAAGGTTCATCCATGTTGTATATGTATCAATGTTTCATTCCTTTTTGTGGCTAAATAGTCCATTGTATAGATATTGCACATTTTGTTTAGCCATTCATCTATTGATGAACACTTGGGTTGTTCCCATTTTTGGTCATTGTGAATAATGCTGCAAATGAACACTGCTATACAAATATCTGTTTCAGTCCTTTCATTCTTTTGGGTATATACTTAGCAGTGGAATGGCTGGCTCATATGATAATAATATGTTTAGCTTTTTGAGGAACCCAAACTGTTTTCCACAGTTGCTGGACCATTTTATGTTCCCAAGTAGCAATGTATGAGGGTTCCAATTTCTCTACATCTTTAACAATATTTATTTTCCTTCAATTAAAAAAAAAATTATTATAGCCATCCTAGTAGGTGTGAAGGGTATCTCATTGTGGTTTGATTTGCATTTCTCCAATGACTAAGGATGTTGAGCATCATTTCATGTGCTTGTTAGCCATTTGTATACTTCATTGAAGAAATGTCATTTCAACTCCTTTAGCCACCTTTAAATTGGGTTGTTGGTTTTTTGTCGTTGAGTTTTTGAAGTTCTTTAAATTTTCTGGATATTAAACCATTATCAGATATGATTTGCAAATATCTTCCCCTATCTGTAGATTGTCTTCTCAATTTCTTGATAATGTCCCTTGATGAACATGTTTAAATTTTGTTGAAGTCCAGTTTATGTTCTTTTTTGTTGTTGTTACTTGTGCTTTGGTGTCATATCCTAGAAGCCATTGCTACATCTAAGGTCATGAAGATTTACACCTTTTTTTTTTTTCTAAGAGTTATGGTTTTAGCTTTTATATTTAGGTCATTGATTCATTTTGAGTTAATTTTTATATATGGTGTGAGGTAGGAGCTTAACTTCATTCTTTTGCATGTGGCAGTCCAGTTGCCTCAGCACTGTTTATTGAAGAGACTGTTCTTTCCCTCAATGAATGGACTTTATAGCCTTGTCAAATATCGATGGCCTATGGATATATGAATTTATTTCTGGACTCTCAGTTCTCTTCCATTGGCCTATAAGCCATTGGTCCTTATGCCATTTCCATACCATTTTAATTTCTATAGCTTTGTATTAAGTTTTGAAATTGGGACATCTGAGTCCTCTAACTTTGAAGTTTTAGCCATTTGGGGCCCCTTGCAATTCCATGTGAATTTGAGGATTGGCTTTCCCATTTCTGTAAAAGAAAAAAAAGGATATTTGAATATTGATAGGGATTACATTGAATTTGATCACTTCGGGTAGTATTATATCTCAACACCCATTAACATGGGATGTGTTTCCATTTATTTAGATATATAATATCTTTTAGCAATATTTTGTAGTCTTCAGTATACAAGTCTTTCACCTCTTTGGTTAAATTTATTCTTAGGTGTTTTATTTGAGATGCTACTGTAAATGAGATTGCTTTTTAAAGTAAGTTTTGTTGGTTGATCTTGTACCATACAACTTTGCTGAATTCTGGGGTCATTATGTTTTAAGTTGCATTAACATAAAGATTTTCTTTTTCTATCCAATCTTTAAAGTGGCAGTAGTTTTATTTTTTTAATAACTAAAGTTATATTTTTCTTATCACATTACTGTTCTTTTTCTTAGGGTTAAGATTTTATTCCATATTCTTCCCTTCCTTCTATTAACTGATCACGTTTTTTTCACTTTCCACCTAAATTAGATTTAGAAATTATACATTCTGATTATTTTAGCACTTGCCCTATAATTTTTAACATAAAACTATTTAATAAAAGAATGGTAGAATAATTTGTCTCTGCTCATTTTTCTTCCAGTCTTATGGCTCATTTTTCTAGTGTTTTAGTTCTACCTTGTTTTTACATAAAATTAGTTCATAGTATTTTTGTACATAGTTAATGCTGATTTCGATTTACCCATGTTTCTTTATGTCTTTGCTTATCATGGCTCTTTTTTTAAACAGCTTTATTGAGATATAATCATATGCCATACAATATACCCATTTAAGTGTATAATTCAATGATTTTTAGTATATTCACACTGTTGTGCAACCATCACTGCAATTGATTTTAGAACATTTCCATCATCCCCATATAAACCTCTGAACCCGTTAGTGGTCACTTCCCATTCCCTGGAACCGTGCAGGTCTATGTAATCCTAACCTACTTTCTGTCTTTTATAGATTTGCCTATTCTGAATGTTTCATGTAAATGAAATCAAACAATATGTAGGTTTTTTTTGAGTGGATTCTTTCACTTAGCATGTTTTCAAAATTCATCCCTGTTGTATTCTAACACTGTGAACTGCTTACAATATTTTTTGCTCATCATTACTTCTTGCTTCTCCTATCTTCCTTGTGGATTCTATTTCCTTCTTCCTAAAGTACATCTTTTATTGTTCATTTAGAAAGTGTATATGAGTGGTATTATCTCTCAATCTTTATCTAGAATTATGTTTATTTGATCCTAACATTTAAATGAGAGTTTATCTGGATATACAGCTGTATATTGTAGTTACTTTCCTTTGCAATGTTTTGAAGATATTATCCCACCATCTTGCTTCTTTTATTGTCACTGAGAAATCTTCTTAGCACAATCTATATAATCTTTTTTTTCCTCTAATTTCCTTGAAGTTCTTCTCTTTGTCTTTGATGTTCTGCAGTTTCATTGAAATGTTTTGGTATGGACTTATTTTTGTATTTATAGATTGAGGTTTGTGCTTCCTGAATCTGAGGATTTCATAAATTAGTCATTTTCTCTTTGAATATTGTTTATCCTTCACTTTCTTTAGTCTTTCATTTAAGAAGGGCTGTCATGTATTTTGAATCTTCTCTGTTTACCTTCATTTATTTATATTTTGTTTATTTCTCTGTGCCAAATTATCCTGAATAATATCCTTATATCTAAATTCCAGTTTTAGAATATTCCTTCAGAGTACTTGATCTGTGATTTAACAGATTTTCAAAAATTCAACTGCATTTTTTTATTTCTGAAAATTGTATTAATTTTTTCCAATATACTTGTTCTTTTAAAAAATATATAGTTTCTTATTCTCTTACATTTAAATTCTTTCTTTTATATTCTCCACAGCCAGTGCAAATATCATTTCAAGAAGTTACTGTTCTGTTTTTCAATTCCCCTTTCATTTCCCAAATTGGGAATTTTTTTTTTTAATAGTTATCTTAACAAGCTTGTTTAAGTTATATTTTATCTGTTATTTCTTTCTTTCTTTTCTTTTCTTTTTTTTTAGCGGGAGGGTTTTCAATATTCTCTTGACCATTTTTTAATAACATTAAAAAACAAAAATTCTTACCTAAATTAGAACTGTGTCTATCTGGATGAGTCCATAACTTTTATGCCACCTACTATTTAGTTCAAAGTAAGCAACCATCTACTGGAATAGGAAAATTATTATTTCCTTGCTGCTATTCAGTAAATGCCAGATGAAATAATTCTTATATACCTTAAACAGGCTCTATTCCTATTCCTTGGAGTAGACTCTGTAATCACCTTATCCTAGGATATAAAAGCCATCATTCTATACATTGAAAGTTTTCATTTTCCATTCCCCAAAAGAAAATTGAAGAGTAAAAGAAAACAAGGATTTTTCTTTTTTAACTAAGGAAAATTTTATTTAAACTGTGCAATCAATCAGTATTTAGACAGCAGTTTCATAAACATTTTGGCATTTAAATTTTTATTCATTTTTGGCATGACCTGTAGGATAGTATATAAACTACCCTGGGGAGGGGGAAATTACTAGGCAATATTTACCATGAAGCTAGAAAAAGAAAACAAACCCACATTATTAAACAAAATATGTTTTAAGAAGACATTAAAAAGGTACATTCAAAATCAAGGCAAACCTTAGCTTTCTTCATGCAATGGAGTTCACAGAGCTGATCCCCTGAGTCAAGTATAAAATTAAAATAGCTCAGCTCTAGAGTCCATTAGCAAGTCTGCAAATGCTGCCCTTACAAGAATATGGTATATAGAACGAAAGGATCCAGAACACCCATAATATGAAATAATATAACTGGCTCCCACGCTTTCATCTAATTCACATCTTTGAAAAAAATAGGAAAAAAATTCATGCATACGAAGACATGAAATTTTGTCCAACAACAGCAACAAACAGACAAACTTAATATATATCTTCTATTCTACTGATAGGCTAAGGCAATGAATGTATATATTCAGGCTTTGCAATTCCTGCAACAGGCTCAAGTTAATAATCATCAGTAATCATTTTCATTTGCCAAGAAAATAGATGTACAGATTGTAAAAACAGGAGGAAGAATGTTTTAGCCAAAAATTTTAAATATTTTTGTTGGTGTTTTAAAGGCAGTTTTGTAGAAAAATAAACTTCTGTAACATAAATTTTTAAAGATAAAGTTTATAAGTTAAGACTGTGTCTAATACCATGAACTACTTACAAGATATAGCTTGAATAAATCTGCAAAAGTGTTCAGAATCTCATGGATTATACTAAGAATGATTTTGGATGGTGTAAAGAAAAGTTAGGGAAAATATTTCTTTTCTCTGAAAAAGGATAATCATATAATTCTTCCCAGTAAGCCTTAATGGTAGACTTGAGTAAATTAGAATAGGTGCCAATAGGAGTTGCCCTATATAAAATTTATTCCAAATAGTTTAAAGAAATGTTAAAATGTTCCATAATCTTGAAAAAAATAGATCTGTTAGAGAAGAATCCTAAAAATGCACATTCTCCTTACCGATCTACCCCTCTCGGGATATTTGACTATTTCCTTAAATCTTTAAAAGCCAAGATATTTTTAAAATGAAAGATTTAACTTGGTGAAAAATGATTTCCTGTAAAGTACTCCCAAAAGTACTGTAAATCTCCATTTCCTCTTATAGATTTACCTACATTGCAGATAAGTTTTTAAATTTCATTCTATATCTTTTACCAACCCTTTCTTCTGTTAGTTTTTTTGGGTACATGTGCAGGAAACACAAACATTTTTATTTTAGCACTGGCAAAATGTAAATGGAAAGGCTGACCCATAAATAAAAAAAAAAAATCAGTTAAGGTATGTTTCACAGCCTTACAAAAATTACTTTAGGATTATAATTATTTACACTTGAGTTTTCTTTTGAGTTTTCAAAGTACTATTGCTTCATTCTGCAGACAAAAAAATTATCTTTATTTCATGGAGAGAGAGGAACAAAAATAGGTTAAGAACTCTCATCCCAAAAAGGCCTCAAAATGGTCAAAGACTAGAATTTAGGTGCTCCAATGACTCATGCTTCACTCTTCTACTTTATGATTCTCCCTCAACTCTGCTCCCTCCTAATTTAGTGTGAATAATTAATTAGGTTGCATTCATAAAAACTGTTGACTCTTCAGATCTAGCAAGGAAGTATGACCTGGCTTTCTCCAGTTAATAAATTCTTATTTAGATATGGGGACTGTGGAAAAAAATACAAAAGAAAAAATTCATTTCTGAACATATAGTCTAATAAGGAAATGCTTGAATAGATAAGGACTCCAGAAACCATGCCTACCTTATTTCTCATGCAACTCGAGGCATAAGCATCAGTTTTCAGCATAATTCTGGATAAGAGAAATTGGAGATTTTAAAGAAGGAAAGAGGTAAGTTAGGAGATGACAAGGGTGAGTTACATCTCAGCCTCAAAAATTCCTCATATGAATAGATGGATATAAATAAGACAGACTTCTCTTTGTTGGCTGGCTATTACTACATGGACGGGTTGTGTTGATACTAGGAGCCTGGGTAATTAAATATCATTTCTTGGCTGAGAAAATGCATTTTATTAGGAATACTATAAATTTGGAAGTTGGAACCAACTTGGGTTTATATCTTGGCTAAACCACTTACTAGCTGTGATCTTTGCCCAAGTTAGACATGTTTAAGCCTCAGTTTCCTGATCTCTAAAACGGGGATAATATTTGCTTTGCAAAATGTAGCAGTTAAGAGGGATGAAGTACATTCTGGGCACATTGTATTTGTTCAGTAAACTGCTTTATCTTTCCCTAGAAATTAGAGTCAGAAGCAGCTGAAAAACAATCAGCATTCTTATCCTTACTCAGAATATCATCATAGTTTCTACCTCAGTGGAGTAAGCTTTATCTCTTAAGTTGAAGAAATGCTGAAAATTAGAGTAGAATTAGAAACTATCCTTCCAAACTGAAAGATTTGACTTGCAATGATCTAGGAATTAGAACAAACTAGAGCTATGGACTCTGTAGCTTTCCAAGAAAAGGAACATTTGGAATCAAAGAAGAAGAATGGCAAGAAAGATAAAATTTCTTAGGAGTTATTTATGTTGACAAGGTAAGTAGAAACTCTTGCTGAAACTGATGGAAAATTGATGGGTTATCAAATGGAAAACCAAAGAGTCAGTAGCTGGTGAAGCTGACAAAATACTGGATTTAAAAGGCAGAAAGGTTGCTGGTTACAAATATGCTTTTAAAAGAAAATGAAGAATGAACTTGATCATGGTCCTGTTTATCTACTCTGAGTCCCTGTTAAAGTCTCGAGAAAGAGAAAAAGAGAAAGTTCAACTATAGTAACAGTTCTCAAAACTTTCTCATGAAATTCCATTAAGTTAGAGCCAAATATTTAGGAAAATTTCTGTTAAACACACAGAACTGAGACGTTACTTTATGAAACATATATTCAAAAAGTTTAAAGCTGAACTGTTTTTGCAAGTGGTTTAGAAAGTTTAATGTATACATATGATAGGTTTTCATAGTTTTGAAATTCTGAACATGCCCAAGGGGCGCATGACTTCAGACTTCTAATCTCTGTAATGCTATAGACAGTTTATGGAAATAGGAATTCTCAAGAAATAATAAATCTGTAGTAGGGAAAATAATGGCCACCTACAGAAGTCCACGTTCAAATCCCCAGACTCTGAATATGTTACCACACATGACAAAAGGGACTTTGCAGATATGAAATTAAGGATTTTGAGAAGAGATTATCTTGGTTTATCTGGGTGGGGTCAATCTAATCACATGAGTCCTTAAAACTGAGGAACCTTTCCTGGTTGGGGTCAGAAAAGAGATATATATGATAATGGAAGCAGGGTCAGAGAGATACTACATTGCTGGCTTTGAGGATGGAGGGGGAAGGATATGGGTCTGTATCCTCTAAAAGCCAAAAAGGACAAGGAAACAGGCCTTGATTCTGTCCCAGTGAGACCTATCAGACTGCAAGCCTATAGTACTGGAAGATAATAAATTTGTATTGTTTTAACACCACTAAGTTTGTGGTAATTTGTTACAACAGTAATAAGAAAATAATACAGTATCTGTCTGGTAAAAATGCAAGACTGTCATGTAAATCTCAAACACCTTCAACAGCTTAAAAAGAGAAACTGCCTGAGAAGATTAAAGCCTGCAAACATACACATTGCATTAGCCTGTGATCTTATATCCTGAGCATAAAACAATTTGACACAGAATTCTATGTATATGTTCTTCTAAATATCAATGAAATTCACAATCAGACAACTGGTTGTGTATGGTGATCTCCAGAACCCTCTACTCTGCTCACAGGCCACAAAAATTATTTTGACTATTAATTAAATCAAAGCAATTTGACCAGAGACCCATGTGGCAAACTATCAGAAATGAAGTCTACAAAATACAGACTTGGAAGATCATGACTCTTTCAATATAGTTGGAATTTTTTTTTACATTCAGTATTCAAAATTTACATTCAATGAAATACAAACGTATATGTAAATCACTATAGCCACTGCTAATGTGGAGCCACATCTGGATATTCTTACATTCAAAAAAAAAAAAAGCTTTCAATTTTGTTTTTGGGACACTGAATTGTTTGCAAAGGTGTCTTCATAAGGACTTGAACAATGACCCTGAGTCATCAATATGAGCAAGTTTCTGGCAGAAGTCTTTAACAAAGCCAAGACAAACTAATGCAAATCACTGTCATTGTTCCCAATTTTGGCACTGCTTATATTTGAAGCAAAGGCAAATAAAAGGCATTTCACTGAGGATCTAATTTCCCTGGTGCGCCAAAGTTCATTTTTTAAAAGCCACTTAGTGGATAAAGCTATAGTCTTACTTTTAGGCTAATCAAAATAAAAAACCTCAAATTTCATAAGAAAGATTTTTGTTGCATCCAAGTTTCCACTGAAGTTTGAAATACCAGGCTCCCTTAATGTAATTAAAATATTTCAATTTATGGACAACTTTAAAGAGCACATCTATCAGAGTACAGCTCACTCAAACAGTGATATGATTTGTTTGCCTGTGATGTCCGAGTGCTCTGCAGAGATGAGAACATCCCTACTAAGGGACTGCCTTCAAGCCTTCTGAGTTAACCAGGTAATGCTTTGAGCAGGAGGAAGACTGCATAGGCTAGTTCAGAGACTGCCATAATACTCTGCAATGGGAAAGCCTGCTGATATTTCTGTTGATATCTCACACTCAAGGTGCTTAGGAAAATATCACATCATTTGGCAAAAACATCCTGTAGCTGAATCAGCAGATTTAATGAAAGTCCCTATGCATGCTACTTGTTTACAGATGGGTTCTGGAGAGACATGTTTATTTGACGTAAAAACAAGAAACAACAGTTTAATGTACAAATAAATTTGCCTATATGTGGAGGTAATCTTAAATATCTTTGGTTTTTCTTTTTTTAAATTGCTGACAAAAAGTACTTGAATAAAAACACTGATAAATACCAGTATAATTGTATTGCTTTTTATATGTAAACTTAGCCCTTTGATATCTTTTGCTACTCAAGCTGGATTCCCTACCAGCTTCTAAATAAATGTATTTCAAATCTGCTCATATTTACTTACTTACAGGCTAATCTATGTATTTTAATGGTCTTTGGTATGAAAATACTGATGAGCAGTATCTTGTAATATTTGGCATAAAAATGACATGCACGTATCAGTACTTACAGCAAATAAGTCTTTGGAAAAGAAAATAGTTACCATTTGCATATTAGTCCCTTTGGAGTGAAATACCATAAAGTAACACCACTATAAGAGAGAAGTGGAACCTGCACATTTTAGTTACTATTTCATACCTAAGATTTCAAAGAAGCTAGCTTTGGCCAAGCAAAAAAAAGTCTTTGCAGTACGCTAAATATCTTATTCAATGAGACCAAAATATTTATCTTTGGTGAAAGATTTTTTTTCTCTCCAACAAGTAGTTTCAACGATGTAAAAATATTTTACTCTAATACTGTATAGTTGAGGATTTACTTGCTGAAGAAAAAAAAAAATTACACTTGAAATTCTTTGGAATGTTCTGCTGGTAAAGAACTTATTTTAAATGCTCTGGTAACAATAAGGTAGTTAAAATTACTAGTCTATTTAACTACAACAATCAATATAAACCCTATTATTTTGGGTTAGTAACTACGTGTATAAACTTCATTACCTATAGATGTTTCTAGTTAATTCGGTCTGGGGGGAAATTAGAGTCAAATTTTCACTTTCTACTGAAAATTCTTTGGTAACAGAATTATTATGAAAAAATTTGTATAAGAACAAAAGGAAAAGGTGAAAAAGTAAAAAATGTACTGGTAAATAATTAGCAAATAGTTATAGCCTAAAGATCTACAATAACTATGGGCCTATTCATCAAAAAACAAACAAAATACTTTCCTCATAGACTTCAGATCATCTTTCTAGGCTTTAAAAATGATTCAAATTTATACAGTCCTAGACACGCCTTCCATAACCATAATGGATGATGTTTCAGCTTTAGGTTTTGTTTGCCTTTTAATGAAAGTTAAAAAAATGAACGAACTCATTACATTCCTTAAATTTAGATACTGATAAAAGTAGGCCCCACATACTTCTACTTACAAACCAAAAAACGCCATACCCTGTCAATTTGCTCATGCTTCCATGAGGCAGCTCAAAAGTAACAAAATGTTCCCTGAGTACAGGAAAAAAATAACACTAGAATAACTTTAAAAGGAGGTAGTATAAAACAGGAGCTATTAGGCAGGAGCAGCATTTTTCCTTGCCTCAGATTGTTCACCTAAAGCTCTGCTTTTTTTTGTTTTGTTGTGAAGCCCATACTTAGATAATTAAATGGGGACTTTGAATTTTGTCCAAAAGTGGCTGCTAGCACTTAATGTTGGTCTGCTTCTGAACATATCCAGTTTGGCACAAAAATATAGATTAAAAACCAATCGAAAATGTTGTGTCATCAGACATTGGGAGAGGAGATACGAAAGGGGGACTATTATCAGTAATGTTCTTTTGATTTTATAACGCATTTAACATAACTTCCCTCTATAAACCAAAAGTTTCAAGGGAAAACAATTTAGATTCCTTTTAAAGTAAGGCTCAAAGCTGTTTCCAGATCATTTGAAACAATATTTTTAAAAGGAAATAGGACCCCCTCTCTACACCTCGTGTTTAATTTTTTATCCTTTCTCACTGCTGGGCACCTAGTAGGTAACTCTCATGACCGAGAAGGCCTATTCTATGTGGCTGAGTAAACAGTTTGCTGATTTCGAACCAGCAAGAGGATTAACTCACTCCTGGAGTTAGCATTCCTCCTTCACAGCATTGACACTGAAGGAAAATTAAATAGAGTACCAAATTCTCTTAAGAATTCAAGAAAATACAAGCGAGGTGGTAGAACTCTGAATACTCATCCCTAAACAAATCCTGCAGGATAACAAACCAAAATGCTTTGATAAGATACCGTACATCAAAATAGTTACTGATAAAATCCAAGACACTCTTAAGGCAACTTTCTGTACTCCTGTCTTTAACAACTTCATGAATATTAAAAAGATATAAGGCAAAGAATTTCATAATATATAATGGAAGGCACTGTTACCATGATAACCTGACGTTCATTTTACTGTCTACTGTTGCATTCATCTCCAGTCTTAATATTTTATGAAATTTCTTTACCCCTTTAAGCCAAGCTGGGATTAAAAACAAAACAAAATCCTAACCCATGCTCTTTAAAAATCTGTTTTCTGCATGGAGTTTTGCAACTAATTCTGGAAATGTTGAGGATGCTTTGCAAACTAGACAGTGCAGCCTTTGGCCAACTGTCAGGCAAATGGGAAGGTAAAAAAGGCACAGCTCTAGGCAGGCTGAGGTTTGGGAAACAGCAGATGAAGGACTCAGACTTTAACGCCCAAAACATAAAGGCCCTTGAAGCAATGTTATTCTCTATATGTAACCAAATAGTTCTATTCTCAAGAGACACACTTTTTGTCTTGGTCATTCGCTAAAATCAACAGCCCCACTTTTTCTCTTGTTAGTTCTCACAGCCAGAGGTAGTGTTAAGTTATACAAATCATGCAAATGTTATAGTTTTTTAAAAAAAATCAGAGCTTCAGATAAACATTCTTACTCATCTACCTATATGACTCCTTTGATCACACACATTACACATACATCAATGAAAACAAAAAGCTACTAGGAAGTATCATTGGTTATGTAGCTGAGATAAAACTATCACAACAAACGAGGTAACAAAGTTGTCTTCTGAGTTTGCCATCTGGCAAACTGAGGTAGATAGTTAGCAAAGGGGCTTTCAAAAGCCTTCCCTTTTGCTCCAGTGATATATTTTCATATTCCAGTCAAATATCTTGACTGTCTTTTCACATTGCTGACAATCAAACATTCAAAATACACGAGTTTTAAAAAAAAACACACACACACATTCAAAAAAAGGCTGAAATACCCAATAAGACATCAAGATTTTCACAAAGGCTTTGGCTCCCTGTTCATTGTCCTTCGAACAGAATTAAAGGTGAGAATACCTGAACATAGCTGTCTAGATTGGAAAATCATTTTTATCAAAGCTTAGCATGGCAGATGGTGGCTGTGGAACTGAAGAGGAAGTCTGCTCAGCATCTGATGGCACTATAGGGTCTTCACACTTCCTCGTCGAGAGATCCCCACCAGAATCACTGCCAGTGAAGGAATCAGAAGTAAGAGGTGTGGTACTTATCACTGAAGACAGGTGTATCTCATCATTGGACTCATGGGAGAACCTTCCAGAATCCCCAGTCTCATGGCTGCCTTCGCTATTTGCCGAATGCTCAGTATCGGCTGCAACACCAAAGGGTCTTGGGAAGCTTGTTGTCTGACCTGGTGAGCTGGGGGAGTCTTCATCACTAGTTAACACAGTTGTGCCTGGCTGGTAAAAGCAGACCGATTGAGTAAATCTTCTTTGCGGCTGGGCAAAAATACATAAAACACTGTCAGTGATGATAACATGCTCTTGAAAAATAATAAATCTGGTTTTACGTATTTTATATATTCTAAGATAGCTAACTGTTCAAGTAATGGGTGAAAAGTCAATATCATAAAGGGATTGTCTAGGTCAGTGGTTCCCCACTGAGGACTGAGAGCATCTCAGAGTTACTGGGGTAAGAAACAAGTCAAAGCCTTCCTCAATGATGGGGCAATGCATGCTCCTGCCCCATTTCTTTCTCCATTGCCTTCCACTCCCCACCAAAACCACAGCTCTAATTACTATTCTAATTGTCATTTCAGTGATCACTCCCCATGGCTTTCTATAGAGTCATGCCCCAAATAAATAAAACGATATCCAGAAAGAACACGAAAATTAAAATGAAGCATTCATTTACATCTTCCTTTCTTTTTAGTTACCATTTCAAAATACTTTGGGTTGCCAAGGATTTTTCTCATTTAGGTAGGTTACCTGCTCAACTTTTATCTTCTTAGAATCTTGGAAAAAACGCCATTTTTTCTTAGAGTGATTTTTAATTATAGGACCATAACTATTAATTATCAAGTCAGTTCCTCCCTGGAGAAAGAAAAAGGGAAAATGTAATTATTATAGATTTCAGTTTATCACAAGTAGTACACAAAATTTTTCAATGTTAAAAGGAAGAAAGAATCACAGATGTTACTTTTTTTTTATATGAGCAGCACACAACAAATTCAGGGTAGTTGCTGCTGATCAAAAAGATATAACAAATTTATCTTTAAGAGAGATATATATGCTAAAGTATTTGGGGTGAAGTATAATGACTTCAAAACTTATTTTCACATGGTTCAGCAAACAAAAATATATGGAGATATAGAAGTATGACAAAATATTGACAATTATTTGTATATTCATTATGCTATTATTTTAACATTCCCACATGTTTAAAAAATTTTAAAGCAGTTGTAGAGAAAAATGGGCCCACATATGCTTAACAATATGGCAACAAATGGGGGATCGACTCTTAGGCTAACCCATGCGGATGGAGAGATCTGATCGGTCCTCCAAAATGGCTTCTTGGCTTCACAACAGGCCTCCATTTGGCTCTGCTTCGTCTCACTCTGGGTTCTCTCTCTTTTTCTCCTTGTCTTCCTCCCCACTCTGCTTCTCCCCAATCCTTTCCCATGCCTAGGTCTAAGTTAGTAATAACAGAACTACAGTGTATTTTAGTGCTTTTTATGCTTATTTAAAAATGTTCTAGATTAATTTGAAATAAGTTGAATGACTTACATTTGTATCAGCAAATAAAAGCTGAATTAAGTTGAAAACAAAAAAGATATCAGGAGTACAAAAAAATCAATTCATTACTATTTACCCATAGTATAGTCTATAGCGCTATGCTATATACAAGTAGATTGCATTTGTTAAACATAATTGTACACAATTTAATATCAAAATTGGCTGAAATTGATATATTTTTATTTTTCTAAATTTTAGGGAAGGGTTGAGTAAAAATAATTTATAGCAGAATTTGGCAAACTTTTTCTGTAAAGAGCCAGACAGTAAATATTTTACGCTCTGCAGGCTACATATGGCCTCTGTAGCATTTCTCCTTCATTTTTTTTCAAACTACCCTTTAAAAGTATAAAAAACATTCTTAGCTCAGGGAATGACCATTCAAAAAAAGGCCATGGGCTGGCCTGGGCTTGGCTGCAGTTTACTGGTACCTGATTTGTAGCGCATTGGTTACGAGAGCTATTATAATAAAACACACTATCAAATGTTGCACTGTGACTAAAAATAATTTTCAGTTGTGTTCATAATGCCTATCACTGTATTATATAGTGGAAAGGGCATGAAGCAATATCCCCCAATGACTTTCTTCACTATATCTATTTTCCTCTGGCCATGAAGAGAAACATTTTGAGATATCTATTGAGATGCTCCATATTTTTAAAAATGACATTCATACCTGGCATGTTCTTAGAGTCGGTTCAAAAAAATCAGCCAAACTGAATGTAAAATGGATTAATAAAAAATAGTTCATCCAATAAATACATGGCAATTCAATTTATCATAAATATAGACTAATGATCTGGGTATCCTTATTTAAGACAGGTGAACTCCATGTAGTCCCACCTAATTGAATGTATGCTACATTCTTTTTTTTCTATATCTCTTTCATCTTTTATTCTTTTATCTTTTATCTATCCCTATCTTCTTCTTTCCAAATATTTTATATAAAGAAGGATCTTGGTGAAACTGTTTCACATTTCATTAACTGGAGTATGGATATAATATATTTGACATACAATTTTTGGTAAGTGAATTTATACATAAAGGGACAATGAATGGAGGGAAGAATTACATAGCAAAAAGGTCTTGCAGCTTAGAGTACCTTTGCATCGATGAAACTGCTGGGCATCATCATTGGCATTAAGGAGTCTTCATTTTCTACAGCCCCTTCCAGATTCTTTCTTACTTCATTTCCACGTGCTAGGGAGGCATTGGTATGTGATAATGGTTGAGCTTCATTCTGTGCCATCTTGGAAGCAGATGATCTCCTGAAATGTTGCAAGAAACAGAAACCTAATTTCATAAAATATACAGGCAAAGATACCAAATTTGGCCTATAATCACGCCTTGCATACAAAGGAGTTCTTTAATGCTTGCTTCTCAAATATCTTTAGAAACTGAGTATTAGATTTCAACTCCCACTTACTACTAAAAATGTTTAAGGTTTGAAGAAGCTTATTTATTTCTTTTTGCCTCAAAATCTGCTTATATACTTTTCACAAACCTTTAATAAGAACCTTAATATTTACAAAGTACTATTTTTCATAATTGTTGATTACTTATAATTTGTGCATAAATTCTTAATTTTTAATTTACATGTTCTCTTTCAGGTCTGCAGATTGTCACACTAACATCACAATTCACTTGCCAATTAACGATGGCAAATTTACAGTCGCATTTCTGCAAGATTGAGGCATTGCTACAATACTGTGCATAAAGATTTTATAAAAAGTTCTTAAAGTGAGGAACTTGGACAGTAAAACTAAGCCAGTTCAATAGACAAAAAAAAAAAAGGTTTTTTAACTAACTCTTCATTCACATGTTTTCTGAGTATGTTTCTATGCATAAGTACCAAACACATATAGGGTAAACTCTGAACAACCTAGACTAATAGATGGATTCCATTGATATACATTACCTAAAAATGGTATGTATTTGACTTTGCTTTATTTAATTTAAAAAAAAAAAAACCTTAAGAAAATAAAGCAAAAACCAAAATATACAAAAGGTTAGTTATAGACAATTCACTGAATGCGGAAAATTTAGCTGAAGTCAAACTAGAGATAAGACTGCCCAACAGAGTTTATAGAGAATCAATCCCTTGTTATTACATTTGTTTTAATCCGTGTCCTGAGAATCCCAACCATATGTCCTGTGGTGGTGTGGGTGGAGCTCTCGGTGGCTCAGGCATTTCAGGCTACTTAAATAGAAAAATATTCCAGAAAGTAAGGAATCCTCTCAATCAGCAAAAACATCAGATTGTCATGTTTTTTTAAACTGAAGGATATACTTTGTGTTTCTCATAATACTAAGGAAATGAACAAACTAAGTCCTTTTAACAATATTTTATTGGCACAGTAAATTTTCAAATGGCAAGAAAATAATATTTTCAAAGTGAGTACACCTCTATATCTGTAAGAACTAAATAATACATTTATTTTAAAATGGAAAATCCCAGTTACTCCAAAAGGCACTTGGTTTCAATTTACTTCTTGTGGTTACTATAATTTAAATGATTTTTTAACCACCTCAACATCTCTAGCAATGGAAACACACCTGGCTTTACTTCGGCATATTAAGATGAGAACACAGATGAGGATGCAAGTCAAGGCTATGCCAACGCCTACAGCAATGCCAGTCATTGATTTTTGGTCCAGATGGTAATAACCTGAATAAACTAGAAGGGGAAACAAATTTACTCAGAATCAATAAAAAAATCAATGATTCCATTTATCATAATTCTGACAGATATTCGCTTTTCTATAATTTTTCTTCTCCTTATAGGAAAACTTTTGACAGTATCTGTATCTAAGCACAAAAGACACATATTACATAGTTACCAGTGATCTCAAAGATCAGTTTATCTGCCCATAGTGGATTCTAAATATGAGTTCTAGATATCACATTATTATATCAAACGTGAACATCAGTTCATAATTTGTAATGCTCACATAAGGCATAAATTGTTCCTTGATGAATCAAAGGATAGTTTTCATGTCATGTTACCTTAAAAGCAGAGCTGTACTCAGTGCTTCTCAAACTCTACTGTGCATATATGACTCACTAGGGGATACGCTAAAATGCAGATTCTGATTTACCAGGTCTGGAGTGGTGAATGATTCTGCATGTCTTACCAGCCCTTTAGTGATACTCATGCTGCTGGTCCCTAAACACATTGAGTAGCCAGGTATCTGAGATGCGAATATGAGTCTTGTTCTGTTTTCCCTGTTGATATGGTAGCTACTGTGGCTACTCACTTCCTGTACTTAAGTCTGACAGCCTTGTCCTTTTTTCTCTCTCTTTCCCTGGCTATGTGTGTCCTTCTTATTCATTCATTCATTCCCCCCCTTCTCTCTCTCCCTCCCCCCTCCCCCCCCCACACAGAGAACAGTGAATGACTATCCCCTTAGGAGCAATGAGCCCTTAATTCTGTCCTGAGTTCTGCTAGCATGTCCTTCATTTAAAGCTGTTTGCCATCCCCCGTACCCCTGCCGCCCCCAACACACACGCGCCCACTTCCTCAGAGAGAAGGAAAAGGAGGTGTCTAGTCTTGCACCACAGGAGGCCCCAGCTTCCTTCAGAACAGGACAGTTACCCTGAGTGGAGTGAGAGTAGCTCTTTAAAGATATTATTTTTTTCAATTGCTTTTCTGGAGAGAAACAACTTTCTCTCTGGAAAGGCTGCTTTTCTGTGGTGAAAACTCTAAATGAAAACCATGCTCTTCTGAGCTTGAACACCACAACCATCACTGCTGTTTATGTCCATGAAACCTCCCAGGAAGCCTACTCCCATCAGTTCAGGGTGGTGTGGCTCATCTGTCTTAGTGATTGCACAGCCGGGAAGAGAGATGACTGGGACATAGTGGTCTGAAAACTGCAGTTAATTCTGAGGTAAGTTTGTTTCCTTCCAGGAGTGCAGAGAAGAGCCATGTAGCTCCACAGCATCGGAACTTCTGGCAACAATTCAAGGAGCTGAGTGCAGGTTTTGGGATATGGCCATGATAGGAGCAGACATAAAGTACAGCGGAGCTGAAAATATACACGTACTTTCTTAAGAAAAATCAGTGACTGTGACAGTATACAGACCTTTGGCATCAGCAGAATCTAAACGCTTGGGCCTCTGGTTTGATTCAGAAGTTTCCTTTGGAAGTACTGCCAACTCCACAGAATTTGAAAAGGGTCCTTCCCCAACTTCGTTGGATGCAGATATCTTGACAATGTACACATTTCCTGCCACCAGGTTTTCTAACAAAGCCATGGTTATTGCTCCTATGAATAAATACATCGATTAAAAATTAAGTAACCTTTATCGTTCATTCTTTCAATCACATAATCATGGATATTTATTTTAAAAATATTTTTCGATTATAAAAGTGGCATATGTTCATTGCAGAACATTTGGAAAATAAACCTAATATAAATAAAATGACAATCTCCCATTGTTAACATTTTGGTGTATCTGTGTGTCTGCACAGTACCTGTGTTAAGGACATATTAATTCTGTACATTTCTCTATCCTAGAGTTTTCACTTAATATTATACTATGCACACTCCCCCTACATAATTCTTCTCTATAATTTTGTTTTACGAGTACTTCTTAAGAATAGCGTGTGTGTGTGTGTGTGTGTGTGTGTGTGTGTATATATATAAAAAATATATATATATATATTATATATATATATGTTTTTCACGATATAATGTTTTCCTCTTTACATAGGTATGGATACAAAAAATAATAAAAAAATTTTATTATGGAATATTTCAAACACAGGTAGAGAAAATGGTATAATGAACCCAGATTCAACAATAATTAGATTTTTTAAATCCAATAGGAGTCTTTTTTTTTTTTTAATAAATGTTCAAACTACTATGGGAATCACTGTGATAAATGATTTTGTCCTTAATTCTTAAATTAGAAACAACACAATTATGTTTGTAAGTATAAAATAGTTTTCACCCTCCTAATTAAGATTTCTTGAATGTAAATAGGAAAGAAAATGTCAAAGTTAGGTCAAAGTTAGATAGGAACCTAAGAGTGTTGAAGACATAGACCTCAGATTAACTATTAAAAATATCACCACCAGTCTCCTTAGCATCTACTCTTCTCCAAAATTAATCTTCATTTGAATTTATACATGACATTAGGAATCAAAAGGTATTTCTTCTGTTGGCATGACTGCTAACTAAGAAGAATTCCTATTTGGGCACCGCTGTTTCTTGAGGGGCTCTTTTTGCTCTTGGTCTGCCACGGGACAGAAATATTTTTCTTACAAAAGGGGCTCCCACCCTAGGAACTAATCCTTATTTTAAGAAAGCAAGTGTAATAAAAATTCACCAGAAAAGTTGTTCCAAAACCACATCTGTGGGTAGACAGTCAGAGGGGAATCTAGCTTTCCTTTCCTACTGTGATTTCACTTCATTTTTTTTCCTGACTCAGGGCATCCTTACAATAGAATAGCCTCAAAGAGCTTACAATAGCTTGCAGCAGACACCTCCAGGCCAGAGCTGGCTACTCTAGTGTACTTGCAAGAGTATGTTTCATTATGCAAGTGAAATGTGGGGTGATCTTAGTGCTGAGGACACGATTCAGAGGCTACTTCTGTAGGTCACATGGTGTGAGGCAGCTGAATCAAGTGGCAAAGAGAGGAGCCAAACGCAGCTTGTTTTCATATTCTATGGTTTCAACTTGGCCTGAAGAGAGTGTGAGCTACTTGAGTACACAACTGTTAAATAAACAAACTGACCCCTATTTAGAATCAGGAAAAGTCTTTCCACACTTACCATGTTCTTAAGCAGGTGAATTAAAAATCTAAGATGTATTGTGACATGTTAACAATTAGCTGGAAGGAAGAACATTTCAATTTCTTCACAAATAGACAAATTGAGTTTCCATTTTATCGCAGAATATATTTAATTTTTAAAAGTACTTGGCAAACACTAGTCACTACCTGAAATTAAAAGTCTTTCCATTTAATTTAAATTTTAGAAGCAGAAGGTCTGAGTGTGTTCGTATGCATGTGTGCTGCCCTTCCTTCTGACAAAAAAAAAAAAGGCAACTGTAACATTCTGGTTCCCCTATGAGCACATTCAAACAGTTCCCAAATATTAAAGTGAGCTGACTATCCCTGCATGATCTTGGCTTACTGTCTCAATCTACTGTGATTATTTCAGGCTACTGCCTTTCATATGTGTCTGAATCTTTAGATAGGCTAGTAGGAGTTTCACAAGCCAGACAGTGTAATAGGCTCACTGTTATATCAACATTGATCAAATGCTGGCAGGCTACCAACTAAGTAATTTGTGACTTGGGGCACATTACGGAACTTTGCTTTCCTCGTGGGTGCAATAATTCTCACCTCATGTAATGATTATAAAAACTAAATAAATTGCCCCTAACAAGTGTCTGACACGAGTGTGCATATTCGATATAAGTTTTCTTCTCACTTCTGACATCCCGCTCTTCCTTTTCTGAAGGATGATATTTTCTTATTTTCATATTTGAACAGCATAATTTGATTGAACAGCTAGCATAATGCTTTTACAAGATAATTCTCAATAAGTGCCAGCTGAACTTATATTAAAATATAATCTATTTGTTACCAAAGGGGCATTCATTTTAAAATGTAAAAGCAAAGGGTAAAATTTCCAGGTTGGAGAAGCACCCCAAAATGCAGTCTCAGACCTTTCTGTCTTCCATTCACACTCTCTAAGTGATCTTTTTTTCACTTTCAGTCTTAAATATCATCTACACCCTGATGACTTCTAAGTTATACCACTAGTCCCATGAACTTAATCCTCCCATTCAACCTCGTAGGCATCTCAAATTTAACATGTTCAAAACCAAACCTTTGCTTCTCTTTTTTATTACACCCCACATCAGTCTGCAGCAAACCTAGTAGGCTGTTCATTTAATTTATGTTCTAATAGTTTTTTACTATCTTCTCCATTATCACTCCTGTTCAAACCATTAATTCTCACGTAGACACCTGTGTATTAGACTCCTAACTTCTACTCTTACCTCCTTATAATCAATTTTTCAGGTGGCTGCCAGAGTAATCTTATTAAAATATAAATCTGATAAAAACTCTCCAATACGTTCCATCTCTTAGAATAAAATCTGTGGTACACAAAGTCTAGCCTACACGATCTCCCCTTGGTTACTCCCCCTCACCCTCATTTCCTACTGCTTGCTCTTCCATCCACTCTAGCCTCCCTGTCCTTCTTGTTGCTCCTCTAACATACCCAGCACACTTCTGTCTCAAGGCCTTTGTACTTCCCCAGATATGCACATGGCTTTGCTCAGATGTCATTTCTTCCAATGGAACTTACTTTACTACCTCCCATCACCACTTTGTCTTTTTCCCCTATTGTAGTTTTCTTTAAAGTACTTATGACACTATTTGAATATTTATGTATTTGTTTGTGTGCTACCTGAGATGTAAGGTCCAATGGGGGAGGGACATTGTTTTGTTCACTGTGGTATTTCCAATGCCTATGGAAGAGCCTGTCACATATAATCATTCAATAAGAATTCATTTAATAAATTATGTTCCTACTATTAGTAGTTCAATTTATTTGGCAAATGTTGTAGTAAAGGGATTCCTCTAGTAAAGAACTTTAATGTCCAGTATGAATCTCTAATAGGAGGAAATGGCATATGGTGTTTCTTAAACTTATTTAGTCATGAAACTTTTTTTTTTTTTTTTTGAAGAGATGCACCTTTACGATTTTGGGAAACTCTTGCTATGAGAAACAGGGTTCAGGAATTGAAGGAAAGCATGATTTCTAACAGTATCTTTTAGATTTTAAAATAATTGAGTAGTTTGTGCTGATTTATAGTATATCAAGAAGTGTAAAGGCTATAATTTCTGATCCTTTAAATTACACAAGCATTTCATATCACATTTCTGCTCAACTGTTTTAGCATGTACCTCTGTTGAAACTGTGAGATGATTTATAGCCTCATGAGTGACCTCAGGAAAAACCAACAGAACTGCCCAGCTGATCCCAGTCCAAACTGCTGACCCACAGACTTATGAGAAAGTACAGTCACTATGTTTTAGAGTGGTTTATTAGGAAGCAATAGTTAACTGATACGAATATAAAATTATATTGCTGACAAGTACTTATTACTTTCATATCTCTTCAGTGACTAGGAAATCATTACTTAGGGGGGCTCCTGATTAATGAAAAATGATACAACTATCAAAACTCTGGTTAATGTTATCATTTATTTTACAATTGCACAAAAAGTTGTATATTACATCCATGTAAGTGTCTTTAAAGTTTATTCTCTTAATTGGGTAAATATTCTCCTTAAAAAGTAAAATGCACGTGGAAGTGCCTAGAACTGTAAAGTATTTAGAATATGTGGATAGCTAATAAATTTTATTCTTGAAATCCTCAAGATTTTAATTGCTTGGCAAACTATTCTTTTCTCAGCATGCATGTCTGAATTTAAAAAGTGCCAAAATAATAAATTTTACTATTTATGTGATGATCCATCTAAAAAATGGCATTAAGACTTGTCCAAATGAAAGATTCAAAAATTTCAAAAGGATATAATGATTTTTTAAAAAATGGTGTTAAAAATTAAATTTAGTGTTCTTAAGCGCTAATTAGCTTTTCCCTATACTTACGTGGACCCTAATATTCATATCGGTCAATTTATTTGCAAATGGACCATTTTAGTAGCTGAACAAAGGTCTTCTCCCTTAAATCAGGTCCTCTTCCAATGTTTGCTACTCCAGTGCAAGACACACCACCACCAGAAGTCTAGTAATTACCTATAACAATTCTCCCAACCCTCCTTAAAGTATCAAGCCCTGAAGATTTTATCTGCTTAATATCTTTCAACCATCCTCTCCTTTCCATCTCAATCCTCATCACCCGAATCCAGGTTTCTCATTTCCTTCCTGGACCATTACATTTATTTCCTAGTATCTTTTCATTACTCTTACCTGACCCCCCAACTCCTCCTCAAAAAACCTCTTTTATTTACAATAGTCCGAGAAATACGAATCATATGCTCATGCTTAAAATATGTCTAATGACTTCCCAGCACTCTTTGAATAAAACCAAAATCTTTAATAATTTGTTACTTCACAAATATAAACTCAAAACAGACTCTAGGTCCCTCTTTCCCGTTGTTTCTTTATCATTAATAATCTTACTTTTCATCCTCTTTGGTAATTTATGATCATATTTACCTTCTCGGTGTAGGACCTGCCACTCTCCTGCAATCCAGGCCTTCCTCGATGCATACAAGATAGTATAGTGCGTCACAACTGTCTCTGGGCCATCAGGGGGTTTCCAAGAAACCAGAGCAGTGTCATCCTCTATCAGGGTCACTTTTACTCCAACTGGTGGGCCTGTTGGTGCTGTGTACATACGTAGAAAATATGGTATTATTAGGATAAAATGATCATAAACACTCAAATCCTTGGCTAATAGAGACTGATAGGCATAGAAAAGAATTTGAAAAACTAGGAACCACTATAAATACATCTCAAAATTACAGCTTTTACAGATTATTAGTCATAATAGTAAAATACTATTTTCTTCATTTTCTGAAAGCTAATTTCATTTTCATAATGTTTGAAACATTTAAAAAATATAAAGAACATGGTAGATTCCTAGGTGGGGAATGACTAAGTCAGAGGGTATAAGCACTTTTAGAATTCTTGATATGATTTTGCCAAACCGATTACCAGATAGGTTTACAATTTCACCAGTAGCACCTGCTTATTAGACAGTGAGTCTTACCCCATTAAGTACTGAATATAAACTACATTTCTCACTAAGATTTATAGAATATATATTCAACCTGATCTAGGAAGCCACAAAAGAAAACACTTCTGAGACCAAAAACATTTAGTTTTTTTCCAACTTGTGAATCAGTGAGTTTATAGGACAGACTTTACACTAATAATTTATACCTGCAAAAGTAGTGAAGTCTTGAGATTTTTAATTGACCTTATTTTTAATATGCACTAAAAGTGTAAAGAGCTGGCTTTGGGCACCACATTGCATATGGAATATTGTCAAAACAATTTAAAAAAGCCCTTGCTCACTGAAATAAATGTTCTTTGCCTTCTCTGAGCATAATTAAAATAAGGTCCTTAGATCATCTAGTTCTTCATTCTCATTCTAGAGAAAAGGAAATGTAAGTCTGGAGACTTGAAGTATCTTAGCTAGAGCCATAGGTAAACTATGACATCAAGCTCACGTGTACATTCATTCTAATGTGGGCTCCTAACTTCATTAACGCATACATTATTTACTTATTTGTATTTTAAATGATTTTGGCACAGGCTTGAACAGCATATTTGATTTTTAAAAAATTTAGTGTCCCGTAAAGAGGCACTAAGAAATGAAACAAATATATACCCATTAACTGGTAGGTGGCAAACCAGGGTAGTTGCCTCTTCGAAGTGACATATATATTTTTTAAACATTTAGATAAAACCCATAAGGAAGCTGCTTTCTTTACCTTCTGGAAGGGTAGAATGGTAAACGACAGGGCTCCAGGGACTGGAAAGCTGATCCACATGCAATCGAACAGCAAATTCATATTTGGTGTTTGGTTCTAGACCTTGAACCAACATGTGAGTTTCTGATCTACAATAGGGAGCAATGAAATCGTTAATGCTGGTAGCACATTGTTTCTAAAAGTTTGTCAATACTCCCAATCAATACAGGTAGGGAGGACATACTGTTATAAGCTCCTCATTTTCTTTAAAAATTTCTTTCATATTGAAAGAGGAATCTAATTCGACTGTTAGAATACTACATTTAGTATTATTCTATAAAAATAAGCCTACAAATGGCCTCTCTCAGAGGAAACTAGGAAATTAACAGTATACAAATGTCCTAATACAAAGGGATTTCCTCTGAAATATTAGAAGTCAAATTATTCTTTTAAATCATAGTGATGGGCATCTTTTTATTTATAACTTAGAAAACATGAAAACTAGCTTTATTTTTTGATGGCAGCATGATAATAATCTTTTGGTTTTTTCTTTAAACATGCTTTTCTTTACCTACTTGAAAGTGAAGTTAGTGTCTTAATCTTATTGCATGAGGCTGGGAAACAAAAAATTCATTTACAGAAGGAAATTATATGTCAAGAAATACAGTTTCTGAATGTGGTAAAGATGCAAAATCCCCACACATTTTATAAGTAAGAGAAGTCCTAAGATGAATGCTTACAGGAGAAGCTCAAGCTGGCCCAAGTGGTAAGAAGTATGAATGGGGAGGAGAGCAAAGAAAACAATCATTAATAGAAGCTACATACGTTTGAAGATATAGAACCAAAGAAGCATTCTGCAGGCCGACAGGGTTACAGCGGATGGTGTAGTTGATTATTTGGGCAGTGGTGAACGCAGGCCTCCTCCAGTGCAGGAGGATGGAAGATGAGGTATTAGCCTTCGCATAGAGATGGTGGGGTGGTGGCGGAGGAGGGACCATGCGATCACGAACAGCTATTGAAAAAGACAATGTTAATTTACTGCACAGCATAACATTTAATGTAGAAAGTGATAAATGGTAAAATCATAATACCCCACCCTGGAAGTCGATTTTAGGTCTCTCTTCAACAAGAGGTTTGTAGTGGTCTAGAGATATGTTATTCAAATCTGTGCAATTCTTCCTTTAGTTAGATAAGGAATCAAACATTATCAATACTTAGAATGTAAAACAGAAGCATAGGGAAGTCAAGCTATCAGCCAAAGGCATTCAGAAAGCCAGTAGTGGACTTAAAACTAGACTGACACCCATTTTAGTAGCAATAAAACTAAATAGCTCTTAGTAGCAATAAAACTGAACAGTTATTAGAAGGAAATAACTCACCTCAAGATTAGAGCAGATAAAAGAAAACTCGCTATATGTAGGTTTCCAGGGTTTTTTTCTCAGTTGAATCTTTTACAGTCTTTTGCAAGCAAAAGTAAAATAGGTTCTTATCATTAAATACATCTCACTTAAATATTTCCTGAGCATGCACTTGTTCAAGTTACTATGTTAGGCACCATGGATGATATAAAGTAATAAAACCACTCAGGCTTCCAAGGAGTAATGAGACTTAAATTTAAAGAAGGAAGAGGAGAAAAGGAGTGTGAGCCAT
The DNA here is from genome assembly GCA_028627145.1 of Eidolon dupreanum. Taxonomy (NCBI): domain Eukaryota; kingdom Metazoa; phylum Chordata; class Mammalia; order Chiroptera; family Pteropodidae; genus Eidolon; species Eidolon dupreanum. The sequence continues at coordinate 44,842,242 of CM053509.1, read as the reverse complement.
ACAAAGTGAAATGAGCCACTGTAAGTCTTACGTACACACACATCCCGGGGTGCTGACTGTCTGATCTGCCTGATAGCCATCTTCTATGTTGTTGTAAGCCAGCAGCCTCACATGATATTTTCTTCTAGGGTCTGTAAAGAAATCAACAGGTAATAATTAGGTCTAGCCATCTAGATTTGAACAAAAGTTCTAGAGCCTTTCTAGATTTGGTTTTAAAATTTTTCTGAATGAATAACAGTTCTAAGTAAAATTAAATATTTTTCTCTCCCTATTCTACACAATGCCGCAGCAATTCACCTTAGTATGACATTGCTATTGTGACTATCTACCAATTATATAAAATTTTACTTCAGCTAACTTCAAACAATAACATTACTACTACTCTTCCTCCTCTTTCTCAACTCATCAGAGATAGATTCTCAACTTTAAAAGACTTGGGTTGTGTGATAAATCACCTATATAAGACGTTACACTATATAGAAGTTTTGGTTTAGTTATTTGAGGGTAGTTTATTAAAAGCATGAGAAT
>CM053509.1:44761626-44841214 GCA_028627145.1 Eidolon dupreanum | reverse complement strand
CAGGATCTAATTTGTTAACAAGTTGTGGAATTTGAAGTCAAACCCAGGCAGCAGACATAAAACTTATTTAAGTGATATACATATATATTTTTAAACTGTCATTGCCACATACCTCCTATAATAGAGCATTGTAAGTAATGTACCATGGGAATAACTGACACTATTTGGGGTCAAAAGAGGATTCCCAGAACAGTTGAGATTTATAAGCTGTGTAAGATTCTTCCAAATGGGAAGAGGCGCTATATCTCTAAGTTTATTCAGAGAATACCAAAAATACTTTAGAATAGCAGATAATGTTTCATTCAAGAAAAAGAATATAAGGAAAGCTAATCAGATGATGCACTATGACTTTCATGTACTTTTTACAGTTTCATCAACCTACAAACATTTTGTTTTTAAAAGTAAAGGTAGTTGCAAATTAGCCAACGAAAATCTTTTCTTTTCATTGTCTTAATGTAATAGCATTTTTTTAGTAACAAAATTTTTTAGATGTGGATGCTCCATTTCTTTAGAGATATTGGTTTTCCAATTTTTCAAGTGCTGAGGTTCTAAAATTCAAGTTGAATATCAATCATATTTGGCATTTTCAGACTGTAGAGAATAAAATATTCAAAAAATTTTTGCCCTCTTAAAAAGCTAAGAAAAATAGTTGAGTATTCTCTAAGAATGTGTTGAAATTTCAACATGTTTTGCTTGCTAATAGATTAAACATACATAAAAAGGGTATCAAAAGATATTTCATACTGAGGTAAAATATATCTTAAAAATGATCCCTTTATATTGTTATAATTTGTACTAACTCTTTGTTAGTCAGTTTATGGCCTACATAGTAAGTTGTTTCCAAAATCAAAACATGAGAATATTTTTAAGAAGCATACCAACTTCAGTTAAATTTATTCTGTAATCCTCTGAAAGGAAAAAAAACAATCAGACACTGCTCAGAGGAACTATTTCTACTAAAAGTGAAAATTAACTGGTAAAGCACAGGAAGAATTGAAGATAGGCAAAAAATGCGAGGTATGTCCCTAAAGATTTTACCTGCAGTAAATGACAGTAGGTAACATAAATAGTGTTAATGGAAATTTTACACCAACCCTAAAAATGGTCTGTTAACAAAAAATGCAAAGTGATCTCTCACAGAAATCAATACTACTTTATAAAGTCAAAGCGAATCTGGACAGAAAAGCTTAGTGATGTTTATGGTGTTAATTATATGTTACTTTGGAACAGAATAAAATAGAATCCTTATTATCCTGTATCTATAATGATCTTTGAACTAGTAGTTGACATGAAGGTACCAGGTTATCTGAAATGAAGTTATAGGTTAAAAGTCAGCATAGAAAGATACACTTGAAATTATTCAAGATTAGGAAGATTTTGTTATAATAAAATAGTGGTTTTTTGACGCTGTCTTAAGAGGTATATTCAGGAAGTTGCAAAACAACCGTAAAATCAGAATTTTCACCTGCAGGATGTTTCCGAAGATCTTCTGAGTATTATCTAAGGCTTCCTTGTGTGACAGAGATGAGGGAACACAGTCTATGAAAAGACTTTGGCTTGCCTTAAAACGTGACTTCCATATTTCATATATTCAATGATTCTAATTCTCTTCAAAACAAAATCGCTATTATAGTAATGTTCACAATGAACCCTCTCCGATAAAAGTAGTCTCTTTCATACCACAAAATCTTATTCTGTCTTGACTAAAGGAAAAATTACAACTCTGTCCAGCTATAGCAATTTGATTCACCAGTGGCAACTCCTGATTTTATTTCTTGACATATATAACCACACAATCAAATTCTATTATATTATGATAAAAGATAACTCAGAAATCTGATTTAATTTTACCATGCTTCTATACAAACTGGCTAAGGGGCTCTAAAGTTGTATTATTAACCATGGACTATTTCTTTTGACTCCTGCTCCCAGCAGTAATTGGGAGATTCAATTTTGGATTTCTCAAACAAACAAAGATCTGTGAGTTTTGAAGGTATGCAAATGGGCTACAAACATTACAAATGATTTTAAATACTTTGGATCTTTATAATTGATGCTAAATCTCATGTTCACTAATTGTATTTGTTGTGAAATTTAAAAGTACAAGTTCTTATGCAAAAAATGAGCTAAAGATTACCTAATATCAGTGTTCTAAATGCTAAACTAACAACAGTATCATCTAAATAATCTCCCCATTTTTACTCTATTATATAAAGACTGAATAACTAAGAACAGTTTCGGAGTCAGCATCTGAAAATAGTCCCTTTGCAGTTAAAAACTCTAACTTCAGAATCTGAAGCTAATTTCTGAAATAAACAGATAAAAAAAGAGCAACAAATTATTTCAATCAGTCTATCATCAGGGGACACAAGTGTGTTATTAATTTTGCTTTCAGTTTAGTGTGTGATAAATATACCAAACATTTTAAAATTCTACTCTAACTGGGCTAAACATTGAAATGTGCCAAGAAAAAAAAGTAAGTGAAAATTATCACTACAAAGATGTAAAATCTTGAGGAAAACCTCAAGTCACAATTTAAAATAGATCATATCACTATTAAATCACAAGCCTAATATTTCTCTCCTAAAAAAAGTTAACCACTACTAATTAAAATTAAATCGTATATTTTTAAATCATTAAACTAGAACAAACTGGCAACATCAAAATATTTACATTTCTATGCCAATATTTATATATTATACTAATAAAAACATGAGAATATTTTTAGCCACTTTAAAAAACAAAACATTCTATATCTCAGGAAATGAAGCTTTGAGGGTTTAGAGTAAAATGTTCTAAAATAACTTTCATCATTAAGTGCAATTAAAGTTCGTTAATCTGAAATTTAGGAAAAACATGAACAAGTCAGTCAACTTAATATCTTTTGATTTAATCTTTCTTCTTTTAAGTAGAGGTCATATCTGTTATATCTTTTTATCTAGTACTACAATGCCTTACTCAGAAATATATGCATGTTAAATGAGTTGAAATATATAAAATATATTCGCCTTTTTCAGAAACAAAGAACAAAGGAAAATGTGTCCCCATAACATACTTTTTTTTTAACTAAAAACTTAATTACCAGAAGTAGAAACAAAAGAATGTGTATTAAGGCATCAGAAAGGAGATTAGTATGAAAATGAAATTTTGAGACATCAGTTTGCTACTCAAATTTACACTGAATCAGCAAACAGAAGCATTTAAATTTCATTTCCAAGCCCACTTAGTAAATCTAGTTACAGTTAGAGTATTTTTAATGAGCAAAAGCTCATTGAAAGCAAGTATTCACCATGAAGGACACAGATAGGGTTCCCTTAACCTACTGCCCTCTAGACACATCACTCTCTGTTAAACAGGCAGCTACCGCCAGATGCTCTTGCTAAAAATGGTCACAGATGGTCAGTTGTCCAGTTAAAAGAACATACTTCCTTCCCAATAGCCAAAAGTAAGAAGGAAAGGAGTGAGAGCTGTTAACATTTGCCTCAGGGTTAAACCCACTCCTTTGCTATAAGCTTGGCTAAGCCCCAACAGTGACTTTCTAGAAAAGCAAGACTAGGCCCTAGGGCTCTCAAGATTAAAAGGCATCTTAAAGGTGATCCAGTCAACCGCCATTCAATGCTTGAATCCACACAACTGCATCCCTGTCAGCCGTTCAGGCTGAGACTCGGCAATTCCTGGGGTGAGGAAACTACTGTCCAACAAGAAAGCCCTATGGTTGGGACAGAGTTCTCTGTTACCCTGCACTGTAATTAGTCCAACCAGTCAGTCTAATTCCACAGTCAAGAAATATTGACCTATTTTGATAGACTACAGGGTATACTGACTATAACAAAACCATTTCCTAGTTTATGCATTATAAAGTGATTTTAAGCTGAACTATCCCAAATAGCATACACAAAGGATTTTCCAACACAAAGGATATTACAACACAGACAGTATACACGTAATTTATTTTTCAAACATAGGAAGAAGTAAAGGTCTATAGTATTAAATGCTATTATTTAGAGATTATAAAATATTTCAACAAAGATCATATAAGGAAGTGTGTCTTCTTCCATATAGATATGCATCTGTAGAAAATTTTTAAATTTTAAAGTGCTTTTCATTGCCAGTTTTAACTGCTTCTTTAATCTTTCGACCAGCAGAACATTATTTTTTCTTCTAATAAATTATTTACCTGTTTAGAATAAGCTAACTGTATGTTTAAGAAGAGTAAAGCTATTTATTTGTATCTTCAACATATTTATATTTCCTAAACAGTGAGTCTGATACACAACTTTTCATCAACCATTGTCGCAGATTCTGTTTCTTGCTTGATACTGAGTACAATTTTCTTGAATAAATGATATGCATATGGAAAGGGAGAGCACACTGAGAAACCATGGCCAGAAATAAATGTTGCTGACTTTGGTGACAATAGGTTGAGCAACATCATTTTAGTATCAATATTTTACGCAAGGTGACCTTGGAACATATGTAACTTGTCGTTTATAAAGCTGTGACAGAGATCAATGATAAAACTTATTTAACCAGATGCAATTAAATTAAAATCTGACACAATAAGATTAAAAGCAAAATGCCATCTGGAAAACTATGGCAAAGATGGGGTTCTATGTCCCTGCATGTGAAAACAGATTCCCATCACTGCTTCTTACTGCATAGGGACTCATGTCTAATGCTGTTCTCACAGCTTGTGCTGCCATGAGGCTAGGGAAGGAAACGGAGCAGCCCTTGGTTGGACCACTGTACTTCTTCCTCTACAGCACTCCAAAGGGCAGTCTGTGACAGGGAAACCAGAGTGCTTCTTGAAGTCCAATATGTGCAGAAGGTGCTGTAACAAGCATGAATTTGGTAACCATAATTAAAGTTGCTGCTTCATACTTAAGGGTGAAAATCTACTCATGAGCAACAAATAGCTAAGTTTACTTTTTACACCTTGATTATGTACCTTTATACTCACATATTTATTATAGATATAAATTTCTTTACTTTCTGTTAAACATGATATACATCATGAAATTCACTCAGCAAAGAAAGTGAACAGAGAATACAACAGTGTCTTTCAGAACTCTGATGAACATGAACACAAAGTACTTTTTTTCTAGTGTTTCTGGTTAGAGTTACATAAAGTAAACATTTATAGTTACATGGGACATATGTAAGAGCATTATTCTGTACATAATTTAGATATATTTTACACATGTAAAAAAATATACCTCACAGAACTCTCAAGCAATTTCTAATTAAACTTAATTATTATGTATTCCCATTTTACATTCCTATATTACATCCACCACACACCCACAATAATTGATCAGGATCTCATTCTACCTCAAGTGAACTTTAGAAAGAAAGATAGACACCCAGAGGTGGGAAAAAGAAAGATACCATGGTTATCTGCTATTTTGCCAGTTCTCTCATAACGGTGAGTCAAAGACCAGTCATTGACTTAAGCAGTAGGACACACAGTAATAAAGTCAACTCCTTTCTTTTTACTATTAAGTCACTGCTACTGGCCTACATCCAATAAATCTTCTCCCAATTGGTTAGAGAGGAAGGGAAAAAGGAAAAGTGCAGTACAGGCTTACTCACCTAAACCACTGAGAGTGTAGAGAAGGTCACTGGTATCTAAGAAAATGGGTCCATTCTCCTGCTGCCCTTCTTCTTTGTAGTACAGCTTATAGCCCTGAATGGTTGCTGTGTCCTCAGCATCCTGCTGCCACTTCACAGAAATGGTGGTACAGTTCAGAGGCTCCAAATGTAACTCTGGAGATTTAGGGGCTAGAAAAATTCACCAGAAATATATGTATAAAAAAGTTATAATCCACATGAATTTACAGGAGAGTACACATCTCTCAGTCTTAAGCCAATGGTTGCAAAAAAAAGTTCAAGTCCAACAATTATACTGCAACCTAAACTTTAAAATTTCACAATGATATTAAAATTCGAGACAGAATCAAATATAGGAAATACTACCTAAACATATAAGGCATATAAACAAGAACAAAAAAAAATCTACACTTTTTTCAAAAGGTAGTACTTTCTAATTTTAACCATCCAATATTCCTCTGTGATAGACAGAAGGGGCATCACTATTAATCAGTTAACAATAACAACAACAAAACCAGTCATTTTACATTCTGCATTAGTAAAAGAAGGAGGTCTAGAATTTCCTAGTTTTATGGTCTTTCAATTAAACTGATATTTTAAAAAACAAATAATAACAATGTTAATTGTTTCTATTAACATGTATGTGTGTGTATACATGTATTTTGATAATTCACTTTGATTTGGACTGATCTGACCATGAAGGATTTGCTAAGCAAACTAATAGTGTAACCAAAAGTTCTACACACTAACGAGTTCTATTGCAAAAAGGGACGACTCAATAAAAACTTAAATCTTTTTTTCAATTAAGTCCATGATCTATGAAATATTTTTATTCATAAAACAAAATTTAAAAAAAATAAACATAACTTAAGGAAAAATTGATTCAAAAGTATAAATACAGTATTATTCTTCCTTGATCATCTTTAGAAATTTACCTTGCACGCTTGTAGCTTTAGGTGTCCTATGTGAAGTCCATACTGATGACTCTCCCAGCCCCACTCTGGTGGCAGCAGTAATCCGCACTAGGTAGATACTATCAGGTTTCAGGCCCTTCAGAAGGTACTCATGCATGGTCCCAGGGAGCTCCAGAACTTGGATGGAATTCTCGGTGCTTAGGCGGAAGGACAGACGATAGAGCACCACTTGGCCCCTCCGGTATTTGGCTGGGATTGGCAGCCAGGAGATGAGAATATCGGTGGGACTTCGACTTGTCAAACTAATTTCAGGAGGTCTCAGGGGAACTAGTCATATATGAAAACAGGTTGCTGGTAAATATTTATAATTAAACTGTCAATCAGCACACCAGTATTTATTGAATTGTCTTAATAGCAATACATAACATAGGAAGAGACACTTTCAGCCCAAGCAGAGGTTTTCAGTCAAAATACAAACCAGAAAAAAGAAGAAAAAATAATGAGGGAGCACCAAGCTAGGGAGCACCATAGATAGGGAGCCAAAGAAAATAGGGTGGTTGTTATCAATGTTGTTCCCTATCTCGGTTAATGACAATGATTTGCCCAGCTGCTGAAGCCAAACACCTTGATGTCATCCTTTATTCCTCCAAATACACTCCATATTTAATTCTATGTCTCTGAAACTCCTACTGCCACCCCTTTGGTCCTGTCACCACCACCATTAGCATATATTGCTGTAACAGCCTCCCTATTTCAGTCCTTGTCCCTTCCATCAATTCTGAACACATTAGCTTTAAAATGTAAGCCAGGAAGGTCCTATGTACAGTGGCTCACTCTAAAATGGGACAGGCTCTTAGAATAAAACTGAGGTTTGGAATTCAGTATCCAGATCATTAATGCTTTCATTTAACCAAACTCTGAATTTATAAACATCTAAATAAGTGGAATTACAGAGATATGAGTAAGAGATATGGGACCAAATGAATAAAGAAAAAGAATTGAGAATCATTTATAGAAAAATGTTTTGAAAACTAAGGGTGGATCACTTTTTGAGGATAAGAAAACTTTTGTAAAGGGAGAATATTATAATCAAGCACATGTTAAATAATTCCCTTTTTACATCACAGAACATAAATATAGGCTTTTTTAGAGCCTCTGGAGGGAGAAAGAGAGATGAGAGTCAGAGGAGGAGAATCAGTTCTCCAGGACTGCCTTAATGAATGGAATGTCCCACCACTGTAGTATATAGAGGTCTGTCACAGCTTAGTTTCCAGTCCATGGTTAGGTAACAAACTGAACATGTATTATCTTCCTCCTTAAGTAGAATAAGCATTGTATATCTAAAAATAAACTAATATATGATTTTATAAAAAAAATTTTTAACTGACTTTCAGAAGTCCAATACTTCTGACCCCTAGTCATTGTATACACTCAATATGTAACTCTCATCATATTTATTCATGCCTAGAGAAATTACTCAGTAACAAGAACAACAATACACACACACACACACACACACACACACACACACACAGCAATGTATTTACAATTTAGACTAAGATAGTTGAAGAAATATGACAATACGAGAATTTTATTATTTAAATTTATATTGTAAATTATAAATAAAAGTTTCCTTTAGTCTTATCCTATTATTGTCAAAAAGAGTCAGATCTGAAATGGCAGATTAGCCTGCCTATTACTATACCTGTTTTTTAAACCAAAAAGAAGGTATTTTTTCTAATTTAAAACACATTTATTTATTGAAATGGACTACACATATTAATGTTCATACTTAAATGAACTAGAATCATGTTTTCTTACCATCTTCTAAAGTATTCTGTGTCACATGGTCAGACATCTGGCTGGCTCCCATTGGCATATATGCCACAATGTAGAAAGTATAATTGCTGGCAGGTTCTAAGTCATCAATAATATAATGAGTTGTGTCATTTCCAATGACTACTTGATACTCTTCATTATTTAAGCCTGCATTAAAGAATCAGTGTTTAAAGATATGAATATTCAAAATAAAATTAACAAGACCATTTTCTCTCACTATAAAACATTAGTCCTTGAGGCTACTCTCTTGTGTGACCCCTTAAAAAATGTGAATAGGAAGGTCCTTATTCTCTAAAAGTAAGTATGTCTTGCCACAAATTACTTGTTCATATTTTTCCTGAATAAGTCAAACTGAAAATAACTAATCTTCTCTAAACTTCATTTAACATCTAGTCAAAACCCACAGTAGAGACAATAAACAGCAGTAGCACAATAGAGCTTAACGCTGCAGAATACTGTAATTCTTAACAGTGTAAATTTTACTTGCTTAAACTTATGGCTTCTTTTTTCTTTTAAACATAAATGGAGAGACTGCAGGGAATATAATGGCTCTACTCTTTATAAAAACAAAACAAACCAAAAGTTGTCCTGCAAAAGATCTCATTTTGCCTCTAGAGATTTTATTAAATTTGACTAACACAGTTGTTCTTTTATTTATATAGAAAGCAAAAGAATTGGGAGGCACAGAATATGCTTCAAAAAGCTTTGCTTCACAGTGTTTTTTTTTTTTTTCAAAGAGGAAAAAAATTCTCAGCAATTGTTAATTAAAATATGCATGGCAAGGTATAGAAGAGACTTGTCTTGTGGGATTTAATTCCTACAGAGCAAACCTGTAAAGTGGAACAAGAGCATTGGTGGCTACTGTGCTTTGTGAACAATTCACAGTAAATGCGCGGCAACTTAATCAAAACTCTCTCAGGACAGAGCCCCTTCTCTCCACACCCGATTTATAAACAAAACAGAAGGCAAATTCCACTATTAAGTTTTCCCACATTTCTGAATTAACTTGATAGCATTTTAATCAGACAAGATTAGAGGCATTTCACAACAGACTGGCTAATAGCTCGTTAATTAGGGACTGCATAGTACGATTTCTGACCTACCAAACAAGGTCCTTAAGTTCGAATTAAAAAGCCTTGTTCCATCCCTGAATAGACCACTGAGCTGCATGTGGAGGCTCTAATGAAACAACCATAATAGGGAACAAGAGTGGTCTCCACCAAAACCAGCATTCCTTTTACCTTCCTAAATCACTGAAAAGGGAATTAACATACTCCAACATGCTCAGTTATCAGACTTTCATTCTTCTTGGTACCATGACCCCTGATTTAAATTCAAAATATTCCTTTTCAAAATACAACTTCAAAGTACAAGAAACAAACAACAACAAACCACCTGTTTCTACAGACAATTTTATTGTATCATCATTCTTTGGGTGTTTGGATTTATTTTTACTGTCTACTGCATAAAAGTTAGGCTGTTTGTGTATAGAGCAAAAAATCTGTAAACCTCTACTATGGTTTCTATGAAAAATCAATAGAGAAATCACTAGAATTTATAAGTATTTTTCCTTTTCCTCTAAAATCTTTGCCAAAAGAAAATATAAGGATAAAAAAGATTCCAGGAATGGAACTAATATTTCTGAATAAAAATCTGAAGACAGATCTGATTTTTACTTTCATATAATGAGATAATAATGAGATATCAATAATGCCTTATTCAATTTCAGACAGCTCTACACGATTTCAGAAAAACATTAAAAATATATAAAATCAAATATATGGGTAATTTGATAATATTTACTTTCCCCTTTAAAAAACACATGCTATAGTGACTATAGTTTACCATAGTTAGATTATTTTATTAAGCTGTTACACCACTGGTCCTATGTAACTGCATACTTAATTGGCATATTGAGTCTTAAAGAATTTATATCTTTGCTGAAATGAAATTCACAAGTAGACCACTCTATATTTTACCTGCCAGAGATGGTACTTATTTCTAGATAGAAAAATCTTATAGACCACCCTTACATACACAAAGTATACAACAATACAAAATTTAGAAAAAATACACAGGTGATATATTAAGTATTTTATTAAAAGAGATAAATGCCATAGAACTTCAAAAATATTTTGTGAAATATATAACATCATTCATACTGAAAACAGATCCTTGACAGCAAGTAGCACTTAAAAATAAACACTCCTCAAATTTCTTACCTTCTGCTTTCATGTAGTGCACAGAATAAGCGATGACTTTGTCTGAATTATAAAGTGGCCTCTCCCAAGCTAAAAGGATGGCTGAACTTGACATGGTTTCAGCATGCACATTATAGGGAGCACTGGGTCGGTCTTCTGACATTACTACGGTCAGTCTGGCTCTAGATAAAATAGATCCTTGGCTGTTCTCAGCCATGCACTGATAAATAGCATCATCTTCAGGAATAATCTGGTTAATCACCAATTTACTGAGGAAAGGAAAAAAAATTATTTATTTCTATGAGAAATTCTAAGAACAATGTAAAAAAATGTTAAACTATTGCTATGTACTCTCATTTTAAATAATAAAAGTTACTAAGAGCAAAAAAAGGTATAATCGGCCCTATTGAAAAATCTATAAGAATTACTTAAAATTACTTGTATTTTCTGAGTTTACATAAATACTTGTGATATACAAATCCTGTTTGCTTTATATGACAGCTTAATCTCCTTTTAAAAAGTTGGCTTTTATTAAGAAGGCATATTACTTTGTAATAGCATCTAATTTATATAATTTATTAATTGCAATGTTATATAAAATTCAAGTCAACAAAAAATTTTAGTTTTGCGCTACAAATAAGAATGTTATAGACAATTCATATTTATACTAATAAAAATGAGTTATTAAAATCATTAAGTTTGAATTGTGGAGGAATTCATAGAAAATTATTTACTTCTAATTTCTTCATTTATGGATGAAGGAACTGCAATTCCGTAAGGGTTAATATGCTTGCTAATAACTTAGCTAGTGGCTTACCAGGACTAGAACCCAGGTCTGGGGAACTGTCCAACATTCATTTCAATATAATTAACCACATCCATGATCCACATATAAAAAGATCTATGGCATGTTGATGTTATAATCTTAGGTTAATTTCTAATTTATTTTATTGTAGTTTAAAATACCAAGATAACTAAAGTACTTGATATAATTATAACCATTTCACACAAATATTATTAAAGCCATTATATCTTATGTAAAACAGTAGCAAAGTGACATAGCCTACCTGTTGTACATTTTAATTCTACCATTTGAATGTATCTTTCTTCCATTTTTCAACCATGACATTTTGGGTGAGGGGATTCCTTCTGCCTGACATACAAATCGAGCAGTGCCAGCTCTAGGCCTCGTTAAACTTTCTGGCCATTCGACAAATAGAGGAGGAGCTATTTAAAAAAAGAAAAGAAAAAGAAAAAAATATTTCTGTGGTACCAACAGGAATGATACAAGGAGTCAAGGAAGAGTACAGCAACTGACCAAGTTCCATCTCTGAAACTATCTGACATTCTGAGCCTCTTGTCTACATACTACATATATTTCTATCCAGATGTCTTTTCTCTGCATTGCTCAGATATATGTCCACTCCCCTCAGGCTTTCCCTATTGAAACCATCTATAGAAACACTCTAAAAATTTGTACCATAATCCTACTTAACTAAGCTGAATATACAGCCTCTTGTTAATGCATATAAACAATCAACAAGTTAAATTTTTAGATTGGTGAATAGGTATACGAATTTGTGGGTAAGTGAGAAGGAGATAAGAGGGAAGCTTTAAGAAGAAGAAAGGTAATGGCATGCAAACAAACAGGATGGTGACTTTAGAAAAAGTTATATTTTAACATAGAACTTTTTCTCTTACAATTCATCATTAGATTACGATACTTCATATCAACCTTCTTATCAATGCTTATAAAATTCAAGAAAGGCAGAAGCTAGCTATGAATGAGCTAAAACAGCAAATGTTAAAACGTAAGTTTCTCCTGATTGCAGAATGAAAGAAAGCATACCCAATACAGTTATAGTTGCCATGGCAACTGTAAAGTTGCGTGTGCCCGGGATGGTGGCCCGACAAACATATACTCCAGCATGTTGCAGCTTGACATCAGATATCATGAGATTACCATTTCCAAGTACCCGAGTATTAAAGACGTCAATGGACTTGTGATCTATTTCGAAGAGAACACTTTAGTTAAAACGATGTTATTATCTAAAATTAGGTCAAAAGATCATTCTCCAAACAATCCTATCATAAAACTTTTCCTCTACATGCTGAAATCCGGAAAAGTTAAAAGCCACTTAACTGCTAAACATGTGTTTTGCATATAAAATAAACATTTTAATAGTTCCACTAGAATGAACAAAGCTTAAGGAAAAGACATTTTTTTTCCCCTTCTGAGAAGACTTACCAAGACGGCTCCAAGAAATGATTGGTTTAGGATTTCCTGTGGCCATGCATTCCAAAACAACAGTCTGATGCAGAGATGTTGTGATGTTCTGTGGACCTGCTATAATGGTTGGTGTGTGGAAGGATTTAGACTCCTTAGCTTTGGGGAGGAAAAGGCAGAATATAAAAATAAATCATAAGCAAGATACAATTAGTGAAATGAGCGAAAATATTCTTAAGTTATTCATTTTTTAAAAAACAGTCAGGATATAACTCACATGACATACAATTCACCCATTTGAAGTACATAATTCAATAGTTTTTAGCATTTCAGAGTTGCGCAACTATTACTATAATCCATTTTACATTTCTATCAGCCTAAAAAGAAACTCCCATGCTCATTAGCAGTCACTCCCCAATCTCCTCTCCCCACTGCCAGGCAAAAATTAATCTGCTTTCCATCTCTCGAGAATTACCTCCTCTAGGCATTTCACAAAAAAAAGGAACCATATATTAGATAGTCCCTGTAACTGGGTTCTTTTAATTTGGCATAATGTTTTCAAGGTTCATCCATGTTGTGACAGTATTTCATTTCCTTTTATTGAATAATAATAGAATATTTAATTATATAAATAGAACACATTTTATTTATTCATTCATCAGTTGATGAACATTTAGGTTGTTTCACTTTTAACTGAGGTTCAAACATTCATTTCATGCTTTCATTAATCTTGTCAAGAATTCATGTGATGGCACGGAAAAGGGAAGAAGTATAAGAGTGCTTTTGTTTTTTTTTATCTTTTATACCAAAAACCTAATCAATATTACCTAAAATTAAAACATAGCATTAAAAATATAATTTTAGTCTCTTTTTTTTAAAAAGACTTTTTAACCTTAAAAGATTTTGAGAAAGTAATCTCTCTTATAAAATGCAAACATTTATGTGAAGTTTAACAATGTTTTTAGTTCAAGTTTTCTTCCACTATATTCAGGTAAGTTTAAATTAATTATTTTAAAATAAAAACTAGTATCTATGTATATTTCTATTTAATAAAACATGTATTTCTTTCTTTATATTCATTTCTCTAGCTTGTTCCTTCTCAATATATTCATGTATGGCAAAATATATAAAATTGTTCCCTTAATGTTAACAATAATAATTTTTGGGTATTGGAATTGGGGATATTTTAAAACATATCTTTGTATTTTTTTACATTAATGTAAAAATTTTATATATTTTACTTTTGTAAACACTAATCTTTATAATAAATATGCATCACTTTTACAAATGCAAACTATGCTTTTCTTAAAACAACAAACAATAAAATACCAAAATGGAAACAAATATCTCTTTATTGACAATGGACAATTCTGGCAGAAATGCATGATCATCATTGCCTTTTTTGTTCCTTTTTATTTTTTAAAAACAAAAATGAAATATTTATCCAAAAAAAAATCAGTCTGAAAAATGTTGACACTAATATAACATAAAACAAGTTAGCCTGTGAAAGAAGAGTTGCTTAATACATCAAAATGTATTAAGATTATACTTTCCAAATAGATTACAATAATTTAAATAAAATTAAAGTACTATTTTATGTCATGCCATTATAGCCAAAGAAGAAAAATTAATAGCTGGGCCAATAAAAACTGATGAAACAAATTCTATATGGTACCTGGAATCACTGTTAGAGAGGCCTCCATACTTCTGCGTCTGTGGGCTACAGTAGCAGCCACACAACGGTAATTTCCAGCATCCCTTTGACCAACATCATAGATCTGCAGTACTCCTGTTGGTAGGGCAGTTATCCTGTTATGAGAAGAAAGATGATTAAACATTTTATAGCAGATTTTATATTTTAACATATATTTTATAAGATTTAATATATTTAACCTTTTTAAAGAGCCAAATGTAATACATTAAAGATCTTTTCAAGTAGAAGCTTAATTCAGTTTGTGTTAACTTAAACACATTTTAAGTCACTACAGCTCTTTAAAGCATAAATAATTACATAGTGTGTGGTTTGTGAATTCTATCAGGCCAATTTTACACAGTCTTATTCGACATTGTAGTTTAGATAAAGCTAATTGGTGGCCTAGAGCTTAGCACAGTTTTCTTCAAATTCACAATTTTTTGCCTGTTAATACAGATGTATTCCCCAAGATACACCTGAATGTCAGGGTTTTTTAAAAGCACTTCCTTGAATAATTTCTTCCAACTAGTGTCCTACCATTTTAGCAAATGATATTTGTCTCCTTAGGAATACTGCTACCCATTAGGACGAGAATGAAACCCTTTGAAGTTACTACCAGGTTCTTGATCCTTAAATCTTGATCACCTTCAGAGCCTTAGGGGGGTGTGTGTGTGTGTGTGTGTGTGTGTGTGTGTGTGTGTGTGTGTGTGTAGTGCAGAGGAGATTGGGAAGTGGAAGACAGAGACAGAAGTGGGCAGTTACCAGAGCATACGTGTGAGACCCTTATACCAGCACTACTATTGCCAGCAGTGAAGTTGTATTTCAGTTTCCCAAATCCTCGGGCTGCAATCCACATACTGAGGTGGCTCTATGGTTGAAAAAGATACTTGAGGAAAGGAACAAAGCAGTAAGATAGGTTGTCTGAATTCTGATCTGAATCGAAAAACAGGAATTATGCCCCGTGTGCCAAAGACTAATGCATTAATTCTTTGCCTAAGTTTGAAATGTGTTTAAGTTAATTATTGCTACTATAAATGAAAATGAGCTTCATAATGGTCTTTCCCGCGAACAGTCTCACGATGAAATCTTCATTACTCCTGCATCAACTCCAAAGACAAAAGCTGCATTTACCTGTCCACAGTTAAAGGTAGAGTTGTCCGATTTAATTCCCATGTTATGATTGCAGGAGGGTTTGATGAAATTTTGCATGCAAATCGAGCAATTCCACCTTCTTGAACTTCAGTAGAAATTGGCTGAACTTCAAATGCAGAAATAGCTATAAGATAAAGTTTGACAAATTCAGAATAAGTACATGCACTATTATACTATACTTGGAAATAACATTATTCTAGATATTATTTATCAAATTTGGAACTTCTGCCCAAACGTTAAAACAATCTAACTTAACTAGCACGACTGTAATTTAAAGAATAATTTTGGGAAAAAAAATCATTGGGCAGCTGCCTAGCTCAAGAAATGTGGTCTTTCCCAGGATGAACTTCTAAGTTTCAAGAAACTTACAACCTGTTTGGAGAAGAAAATTAACATAATTGAAACAAAAACAATTAATAATGGTATGTAATTACATACCAAACTGTGTGGTACAAACTTCAGATACTATTCTATTTCAGAGAAGAGGGAAATTAATAAAGACAGATTTTACAGGTAAAAACTATTTGTAAGGATTGGTTTTGAATAGAGCTTTGAAGAATACATTGGGTTTAAATGGAAGGGGGGAAACAGGAATAACATGAAGAAAATAACATGAAGGCAAACACAGAAGAAATGTACATCTTGTGCTAACAGGATTGTAACAAAAAGGCCAGGACTAACTACTGTAGAATAGTTGAGATTAAGGATTCGTGGGAAAGTGGAAGGAGAGTAAAGATAAAGCATATTTGTACCGTGGTACAAATTAAGACATCACTGAAAAATTTTGAGCAAAGAAGTGTCATAATAGTAGTGTCTGGGAAAAATTAATCAGGCACTGTTACATAGGATAGAGTGAGAAAGGAAGAGCCTCAACTCAAAAGACCAACAGGTTGTTTAAACAGAAATGACAGAACTGAGTGGTGGCAGTGAGAATGGCAAGATTCTACAGATACCTTAATGAAAACAAAGACTTGATTCTTATTGGACACATATGTCACTCTGTGTTTGGAATCAAATGAAGTTGGTATTGATGGAGCAGAATGAAAAAGGAGAGAGAGAAGATAAATGGTGTGTCTGAAGAACAAAAGATAGAGAGATTCAAGAGACTATTTTTAGACTTGTGTATTTCCAAAGTAAAGATAAATCTTGAAGTGTTGATATTTCCTAGAGATAATTCTTTACCATTCTAGGCAGGCCTCCAGGGTCCATGGCTTTACATTTGACAAAGTCCAGACTTCAGGTAATAGTGTGGTTTTCCTTTCCTCTACTTAGTCTTCCAGGATATAAAGAAAGTGCCCCAGTTAAGGTCTTACTCCCCTCTCCTCATATTGCAGTTCAAAAAATATATATGCCTTTGCAGTTTATCAATAAAGTGAGAAGTTACGAAGAAAAATAGAGGGAATGTGTTCTAGATGACTTATGCTTCATTAGACTGAAAAGGATTAAAGGTCACAGAAGACTAACAAATTTTGCCTTGGACTTGATTTCATTAGATTGTAAATGGATCACAGCCTTTTAGAGGTATAAGACAAAGCCAGTGAATAATGGTGAAAATATTCTTAAAAGCATCTACTTCCAAAATGGGTGGAGTGGGGATAAAGTAATATTTTTTTTTGTATAAATAATAAAAAATTTCTCTTTCCTTGAGAAAGGAAGCGGTTCTCAAACTGCTGTTATCAGTGGATCCACAATGTCAAAACTATTCTCAAAATCACCATCATTTGTATTTTCATTCTCATTTCTCTTGGGTGTACAGTGTTTTCCAGGATAGGTGATACCACAACAGACTCAGTAAAATAGCTGATAGGTGTGAGAATCCAAGTATCTCCTATTAAGCTAATTAAAGAGATTTGTACAAATGCAAAATAATGCCACTCTTCTAAAATTTTTTTGCTTTGGGAAATAGCTATGTTTTATTAAATGTGTTATGTTAATATGTAATGGATCAATGTTTTCATTTTTAAATTAACTAAACAATATTTAAAAAATTTTTGTTTTAATTTTTAATAGTAAGTATCAATCGATTAAACCTACCTAAATAACAGCTATTTGAGGTCCTCAATACATTTTAAGACTATAAAGAGTGAGACTAAAATGCTTGAGAACCACTGTTCAAAAACATTGAGATCTAAGAATCATTACAGTTTTTAATTGCTCCTGTAATCACTTCTTAGGATGTTAATTTATTATGAATACTTTTATATTGGATCAAAACTATGCCCCACATACTGAAGAATCAGATAACAAAATAAAATATCAGGTTCATAATCAAAACAGCCTGATTTTTCAGTAACAATGTAAGCTTATTTTTCTATAATTAGCTAAACTTATATCAAATACATTCATATTTGGGGGGAAATGAGGACCTGAGTTTCCATAAATTTAATGCCTGCTTTATGAAGTACTAATTTCTCTTATTGGTCCCATATTTACCTTTTCCATATGGAAAGGGGGTGACTTTTAGTTTTGATTGTCATTATTCAACTTGCAGACTTTGAGATGGGAATTTTATCTAATTCTTCCCTATCCTTTATCTCTCTAGACTGAAATATCTAATATAGTTTAACTTTTTTTCGTAAAGCAGTTCCTCCAGCTCTATTTCTTTGAACAACTTCCGAATCAGGCACCCAATTCAATATGTTTTATCCCATATACTGTATATCTCTCTCATATTTGACTTCTCCCTAACCTCAATAGTCTTCTCTCTTTGATTCAGTCCTCTATAACCTGTCTAGAAGTCTTGCAGGAACCTGTTAGGTGATATATCTCCAGAGTACAGGCAAAAAATGCAAATTTGATTTGTGTTGTTGATGAATTCATTAGTCCCTGCAAGACTTTTGCCTTGTTTTCAGTCACTTACAATTATGTTCCACAAACACCGAACACACCATGATATTCCACACCTCTGAGCATTGTATGAGTACTTCCTTCTCTCTCAAATATCTTAGGTCCATCCCTTTGTCCATTTGATAAAATCCTATTATTGTTTAGAGCCTAATTCGCTTGTCTCATTCTTTGGGAAACTGTTCCTGACCCCTTTCTCTGCAACTACTGTACACTGCAGACTTTTATTGCTACTTTTATCCCACAGCATTACAACCATTTATTCATAATCTTTCTCTCTTTCTACATTATGAGTTCACTGAGGGTCAGTAGTGGGTCATAGTCTTTGCAAGATCACTTAAGACAGTCAATGGCAGACTCAGCACTAAAATCATACTCACTGAACTACACTGAAAATTTTTGGATTTTCTCCAATTCTATCATCTTTAAACACAATAGCCAGAAATGTAAGGTACAAATATGAAGACTGAGGATGAGAAGAATATAATGCTTTTTATTATTATTTTTTGTTTACTTTAATTTCAAATGATGCCCAATAATCTAGTGGTATTATTTTTAGGGATAAAAATCTGTCCTTCCTCTGTTAAAGACTTTTTATAAAGATAAAATAAGCTAATATAGTGAGAGCTATTTATATAAAACTTTTTATAAATGTTGTGATTATCGAGACTAAAAACAATCACTCTGCCTTGAGTAATTTCCCTCTAAGCTGTGTATTTTAACTCTGAATCTTATCTAACCAAACAATACGATCCCTCTGAATCTTTTCTTTAAGCAGCTCCCTACCCTCTCCACTTTCCCAGATGGGTAATTCTATGAAAACTCTATGAATTCTTACTATAAAAACTGAACTAATTTTGCACTTTAGTTCAAATGCATTAGAATGTTGGAGTTACAAAATTCTGAGAACTAAAAGCTAAATGGATGCATCTTCTAACTCAGCAAGGGTATTGCTTTTGGGGGGATTGGGGGAGGCACAGCTTTATTGAGATATAAATCACATAGCATGTAATTTATACACCATATAATTCATTCATTTAAAGTATACATTCAATGGTTTTTAGTATATTCACAGTTTGCAACCATCCCCATAATCAATTTTAGAATATTTTCATCACTTCAAAAAGAAATCCCATATCCTTTAACTATCACTCCCTAATTTTCTCATCTCCTCCTTGACCCCAGTTCTGGGCAATTACTAATCTAGTTTCTTTCCTCTCCCCAGCTTTACTGAGATATAACTGACAAATAACATTGTATATACCCTGATGATTTGATACACTTATGTTGGTAAATGATTACCAACATAAGATTAGTTAACACATCCATTAGGTAAGGGTATTTCTTGATCTTACTCTGGTTTTCAATATAAAGAATTTTTTTTAACTCCCCTAAAACACCTTTGTATTTAACATATCTAACTTCCTGTTCCCTTCTGAAAATTCAAACTGCTGGCAAAATGATTTTTCCCAGAGAAAATAAAGTCAGATACTCCTTGGAACTCTCACCAGTACCTCTGAGACTGAAGAAAAAGGGCATTCATGATTCAACAATGAAAATCAGTTGCCATCTTTCTATCTGTACTTCCTCTGGGCACCAACCCCATCCACTTCTCTCCCCTCTGGGACCCTGATGTATCTCTTTTCTTTATCTCTCTCCTACGTATTTAAACTCTTCTCCTGGCTCCTTCCCTCAGTCTATAAAGGTGGTTAAGTCTCTCCCAACCTCAAAACACCAGAAACAGAACAAAACTCCAAACCTCTCTTTATGGCACATATTCCTCTAGCAGCTATCCACGCTCTCTTCTCCATTAGACCAAAACTTTTCTAAAGAGTGGTTTATTCTAGTTGTCTTGTCTCCCTTTCTTCCTCTCTGTCTTTATGCCTCAAACATCTAATCTACCTATTTTCCCTATTATTTTATTGAAACTGTGTCTATGAAACTAAACAATCCTTGTTCTCATATTTTTCTGACTCCTTGCCTTCCTTTTCAGGGGCTCTCCTTCTCTGCATTTCCTTCCAGAGATTCTCTGTTCCCTCTCCACATTCTCCTTGGGTGATCTCATCCACTTTCAGTTTTCAGCTACATTCATCTGTTGCTCCTGACTTCCCCAAATATTTCTTTGATTTAGACCCCCTTCCCCAGAGCTTCATACTCATGGGTGCCTACTGGGCATCTTCACCAGAGATTTATAAAATGCACTTCTAACTCACCAGGTCCAAAACGAAATCATCTTCCTTCCAAACCGGTATCTCTCACCGCTATGCAACTCAACTTCTCACCTGAGCTATATACTAACAGCTCCTTCTTCTGTATTCTTCATGCAATCACCCATTCCCACTGATTTTAACTCCTAAAAGCATGTCAAATTCATTCCTTTGTCCCTGTCCCAACACCTCTCATCGGAGCCACTGTAAGTCTGTTATCTCTTTTTCTGACCTGTTTCCCTTCATCTTCCCTTCAAAAACATCTTCAGACATACACCCGTGTTTTATACAGCTGCATTTGACTCACAGGTGGCTACCATCTATTAATTCAAAGGCTTCTATAAGACAACGCATTACTGCTAAAACCAATAAAGGAACAATCTCACAAATAAAATGTGATTGCATTTTTAAATGCTGTCAAAAAGCATTGTGCCTTAGCAACCCCTCCTGTTAAATCTTTAAACTGCTTAGTCTAATTATTTAAAAAAATACATGTATATATATCCTACTACATGAAAAGAACAAATATCTTTCTTTATGCCAACTATCTACATTCCCAGTAAACAGATTTATTGGCTAGTTTTTGCCAAAAAAAAGAAACGTAGTTTAGCATCAATTACTCTGAAACAAAAATGTTTATATGGTAAGCATGCAAAAGAAATTAAATATTCAATTTAAGTAGTTATATTTAAAAAACAGTAAATATCTCTGTTATGAAAGATACACATTATAACTACGATACAAAGGAGTTATCAATTCCATTATCTGTATAAGTATGCCATTCATTTAGATTGTAGTTAACCCAAGCGATCAGGGCTTTGAATCATGCAATTAATTATCCATAAACTAACAGGCCAGATTAACTATCTCCCCAATCCAGAAAAGGATTTTAATTACATTTATTTTGGAAAAATTTTAGACTAAATTAATTTCTTCTAAGTTCATCCATTCATTCATTCAACAAATATTTATTCAGTGCCTAGTTACATTCTAGGTACCAAGGATCCAATGATGACCAAAATAAACAGAGGCTCTACCATTAGGGATCTTTGCATAGTGCTGGAGAAAGGTATTACTAAATTACTATGCAAGTATATAACTTTGAACTGTGATAAATACTTTGAAGGAAAAGTACTGAGTATTATGAAAGCACAGAACAGAGGTCATAATAATAACAAATAACAATAGCTTAACATATATTTTCTTGCCAGGCAGTGCTTTACGTGCATGACATATTCTAGTTTATTTAATCCTCACAACTATTACTGCCCCAATTTTCAGCCAACAAAACTGATGCACAGAGAGATCAAGCAACTTGCTTGAGGTTCTGCAGCTGGTAAGTAGTAAGTCTGGGATCTGAATCCTGGCATTCCTCAGAGACCCTATATGAGTTCTCTCATGAGTAAGTTTGAGATCACCAAACTTTTTGTGAAAGATAAAAATTACTGGTTCTACTTCCAAGCAATTCTATTCCTCAGGGATAGGTTAATATGTTTTGGCTTTCTAGATGAATAAGAATATGTATAAAATTCCTATATTTTCAAAACAGAATAACACCTTTAAACTTCTGCATACTGGGATTTTGAAACTATGACTCTCATCTCAAGCAAAAGTTTCTATTTCTAGAAACCTGTTAAAAATAGGAAAGATAGGAATGCATATATATTGAATTATACTATTTCAGTCTAAAATTTGTTTAGGAATCAAATCTTTTTTTTTTTTAAATCTATTTAAAAAAACAAGTTTACCTAATGGGAATATAAACTATTCCTTTATTATTATTATCCTGGTTTTAAGCCCTTATAGATTTGATCATCAAAAAGCCAAATAACTAGAGAGAGAAAGCTTAGAGGTAGGGAAATCATTTAAAGACTACTAGAACAGAAGATGAGAGACCAGTTGGGGGTTTGAATAATGAAAGAGATTATAAGAATGGAGGGGAGGGCGCATAGACGTTATGCACTGAACAACATGCTTTGGCTGTGAGGTGTTCAAGGGAAACAGCAGGAAGGACCCAAATGGTCCTGAGGTTTCTGGCCTATATATGTGCATGGAGGGTTGGCAGACAGTATGGTGTCTAAACGGAGAACACAGGAGAAGAGATCAGATGGACTGCTGAAACACCATTGAAGACCCTCATTTCATCAGAATGAGAAGAAACTGGACATGTTCAGACTGGGAAGCTATAATATTAGGCCAGGGATTAATAACACAAACACTTTCAAATATCTATTTACACTGATTTTTTAACTAATGGTTAAGATTTAAAGAAAGACATTCTTGAGTTTTTATAATACTAGTCTAAAAAAGTAGCAATGTTTAACATGTAAAATTAGCAGAGAAAACAATTTTTTTGGTTCTGAGGCTCTGTTGGAATGAGCTTAGGAGGAATAGTGTTTACTGTTTTTCCACTTTTAATTTATTCTCATTTCTTGATGATAAAAGTTAAGCATTTGAACACTGAGGCAAAGGATATTAAGACTAAGGTAAAAATCTTAGCTGGTTTTCAAAAATCAGGAATAAAGTCCAGTACAATACAGGGCATAATTTAGGTGGCTACAGAGAGATGGTACAACCATATAACCTTGTGGTTAAGGGAGTAGATATTAAAACTTATGGATCTGGGTAAGAATCACAGCGTTACAAGTTACTCAAGCCTCCATATCCCTCAGTCAATGGGGATATTAATATTTTATAAAGATCTTATAATATTAAATTATATGTACATATATGTATACATATACACACAGAGTATGATAATATGAGCATGTACTCGAGGCACCTCCTGGCACCTAGTAAACTCCTAGTAGTGGTGCTGGAGGTGGTAATTGTAATAGGATATCTTACTATGAATAGACTGCTTTTACTTTCAGAATGATGACTTCAAAAAGGCAAATAAAAGATGTCAGTGACCATTTTGCAATAAAAATAAACTTTAAAGCTCCAACAAAGGCAGAAGTAGTCTAAGATTTACCATTTTTCTCTTCTTTTCTACTAAGCCAGACTATGTAGTTTTTACATGTAGTTTGTACATAAAATGCGGGAAAATAGAAATAATTTTCCCATTTTTAATGTGCATAGATAAATTATTTGAAGAAGATAAAATCATCTACTTCAATGATGAAATAATGGAAGACAAATTACAGTAAGATAGGTAATCAAGTTCAAATCTCTAGTGGTAGGATTATATATGGTGATTTTTTTTGTACTTATTTTTTTCTATAATACATATAATTGAGAAAAGTAATGATATTTTAAAATAAATTTTATATGCCGATATGAGACATGGATTGAAGAGACTGTCTTCATACATTTTCTATTGTTGCTCTACTATCCGATAAAATCCCTCATGTTTAATTTTTATTTGCCATCTTTCTAGTATGTTGAACTTCTCATTCCTTAGGTAGACAACACCTACAATCTGTGGGCTTGATTCTCTCCCCAGTCAGTGCCCTCAGAGTCTCAAACTTGCAAGAAAGAGAATGTCTGAATAAAAACCACTTATCAATAAAAAGATAAATAACATAAATTTTTACATCAAAACTTACAAACTTTAGAAAAGCATGCAAAAGCAAGTATGAATAGCTATATCATGCTAGTCTTAAACTTTGTTTCCCAGCAAGTATTTGTTTTTCTATTTGGATTTTTTTAAGTGGGGCATGAAGCTGAGTAAATGAATGCTTCCTTTACAATGCATGTGAGATTTCCCTCAAACTTTAGTTCATAAACTGTTTTCAGCATTATTGAAACATTTTGCACTTATTTAAATGGCAAAACATCTCAAGCACTTATGCAAATCTCAGTTTCCTCCTTGATGTGGACTTTGCTTCTGCCAGTTAGGTATGATTTTACAAGTCTACAGGCTCCTTGTGAAACCTGACCTCTTTCTTCCCTCCACAGCCAGTGCTAACATAAACCAAGCGCCCCACAAGAAGTCATTAAAGCGGTGCTGTTAAGAGGCCAGAGCTCTATAAAATAGGCAAGAAACAAGGTCTTAAGAAACATGCGCTAGTCTCAAAAACAACCTTGCAAACACAATAAATGTAAGTGCCTATTTTATTTGTGACTTCCTCCTCTTCACCTGTCTACTTAATCAGTTGCTTCTATGATTTATAGTCAGGGAAAAAAAGGATCAAAGATGCTAAGAGGAAAATGTTCTCCAAATTTTATCTGATCAAAAAGCAACATACATGTGATATGATTCTACACCGCAATTGTATGACTACAATATTAAACTAATGTGTCATCCATGCTTCTAAAAGTTTACAGTGAATGAAATATTTAATACATGTTGATTTTAAAACCAACTAAAAATTACAGATACACAATCTGAAATAACAAGCCATTCAATAATTTAAACTAAGTGCACAGACTATTCCCTAAGTGATGAAAAACATCACTTTCTTTTGTAAACTGCACTTAAAATATTCTTTCACGAAACAGACAATACTTCAGTCAGTCAGAATCTTGATGCAGGGTTTACACAGGTGGCCCTAACACTGCGGATTAGCCAGGGGTTCTGGAGGTCTCAGCTGGTCAAGGACTGCATCAGTTGCTACTGTCACACCCCCTCCTTAGGGAGTCCTAAATGGCAGGGGAACATGGCCAGTAGTCACATTCCAGCGACTCTGTGCTGTTTCTACAGCTCTAAGTCACCAATCAATAGCTCTGGGGAAACACATAAGTAGCTAAGCTCATCAAGAAAATGGAGATTTCTATCTCAGGTTCTTGAATACTCATAATTTTAGAGTCCATCAAGGAATAAGGCATGTGTGTATTAGCGTAAAGTTTATTTCTATGACATTGGTCATTCAAATCATGCATTTGTCTATGGCAGGCCTTACTTGTCAAAACATAACACCAACTTCTTACTTCATCAGGTCTAATTCACTCTGAGTCTTCAAACTTAAAGACTGACCTGCAACTGAACAGGAAGTAAGCAAGAGCTGATCCATCATTTAAGAATAGCATCAGGGTAACTGATGCTTTACCTACTGAGGTAAAAATCAACCAAGGTACAAGTTTCAAACAGAGGCTGAAACTTATTATATCCGTAAGATTTGGTGAGAAGCTACTTGGTACATTTTACATGAAAAAAAATTCATCTCTTTAATAAAATAATGTAACACAAGACAGATGTGATCACTATGTTATGGAAATCACCTTCCCCACCCCCCCTCTACTGAGTATACAATAGCTATTCTATAAGCTATTCTATAGTATACTGCTTGAATCTGTGGCTATTCAGACAACTAGATGCAAAGAGGTACACACTTGGTTTTCCAAGGAAGCATTTAGATCAAAATATGTATCCAAATAAACAGCTAGAAAGCTAGAAACCTTGTAGCTAAGTTGCGAACCAGGGACTTTTAGAAATAGATTCTACGAGCCAAGTTTCCAGTCTAAATTATTTTCCAATATATTTCTACTGTATTCATATTAAAGACACCTTTGATAACACCCGAGAATTCTTGGCTTCTTTGATATTTTATCGACTCTGTTCTGCCAAATGCCAAACTTGGTACTCCCTAAACTCAATTCCTTTTCCTGGAGTGACACAAAGCTCTTCAAGTCTCCTCCTGACAGCTGGCCCACTCGCTTCTGTTCAATAATTCTCTTATTAATAACTGGTTTCAGGAATTCTCTAACTTTTCAATTTATTCAGGTCTCAGACCACATTTACCTTCGATTGTAAATTCCTTGAGTTCAAAGAACATGTCTTATTTGTCTGTGTATTTGCTAGGGGGCCAGAACAGTGCCCTGCATACAACAGGCATTCAGTAAATGTTTTTTGAGTGAATTTAATGAACCACATCACCACCTCCTTCCTATCTGCAACTTACATTAGCCAGCAAATACCATGCCTCTGAAAAAGGATGAAGATGGTTATATTCTTCTTGATCTAAAGGCCCTTGGACAAGTCTGGAGAAGGAAATCCTTAACAGCATGAATGTAGTAAGTAGTCAGTAAATGTTAAGATGGTTGGGCACAAAACATATGGGGGAAAAAAGGTGGTAGAAGACTAAAGATAGGCAATTTTTCCCAAGCCTGTCTTTATACATAAAATAAAAAGCTAAATCCCGTTGTAAGATGTTAATGGTAGGCAAAGGAACTAAAAGAGCCAAAATCATTTTGAAAAAGAACAAAACTGGAAGACCTACCTTGCCTGATTTAAAGACATACAATATTTTCAAGAATTATGATAAAGTTACAGTAAAAAGGAAGCACGGTATTGGCAAAAGGACAGATACACAGATCAATGGAACAGAAAGAAGAAAAAGTATAGAAATAAACCAATACAAATATGTCAACTGTTTTTTTTTTTACAAAGTTACAAAAGCAATTCCATAAAGGATGGTCTTTTCAACAAATGATGCTTGAACAACTGAACACCCATATATAAAAAATTAATCTAGACCTATACTTTATACAAAATTAGCCCAAAATGAGTCACAGACCTAAATCTGAAACTCAAAACTATAAAACTTTTAGAAGGAAACATAAAAATGCTCTGTGACCTTGGGTTAGGCAAAGAGTTCTTAGATATGACACCAGGAGCATAATCCATAAAAGAAAACAGTTGATAAACTGGACTTCATCAAAATAAAACAAAAAACTGCTCTTAAAAAATACTGTTAAGAGACTAAAGAGACAAGTCATAAACTGGGAGAAAAATCTTGCAAATCACATATCTAATAAAGGATCTGTATCTGTATCTAGAATACATAAAGAACTCTCAAAATCCAATAATTAGAAAACAACCAATTAAAAAGAGGGCAAAAGATTTGAACAGATACTTTTCCAAAGGAGACATATGAATGGCAACCAAAAACGTGAAAAGATGATCAACAATTAGATACCACTACACACCTATAAGAATAGCTCATATGAAAAACCACTATCAATACCAAGTGCTAGTGAGGATGTAAAATACCTGGAACTCTCTCATACATTGCTGGTGAGAATGCAAATTGTACAGTCACTTTGGAAAATAACTTGGCTGTTTCATATAAAGTTAAAATATATACTTACCACATGCACTTAATGTATTCTCATATTTAAATATTTACTCAATAGAAATGAATACTTATATTCACAGAAAAACCTGTACAAGAAATTTATAGAAGCTTTATTCATAATAGCCCAAAGCTATAAACAACTCTAATGTCCTTCAACTGATGAATAAAAAAACTGTAGCAAATCTATACAATGGAATATTACTCATTGATAATGAGGAACAAGCTACTGATACACTCAACAACATAAGTAAATCTCAAATGCATTATTCTAAGTGAAAGAAGCAAGACCCAAAAGGCTACATAGTATATAATTTCATTCATATGACATTCTTGAAAATGCAAGATATAGTGACTGCTAGAAGTTAGGGGAGAGGGAGAGTATGACTACATGGGCAGCATGAGAGGATGTTTTAGGGTGATGAAACTATTCTGTATTCTGATTGTGGTGATGGTTACACGACTATGCATATGTCTAAACTCACAGACCTGTCTATGGACCCAAAAAAGTAACTTTTACTATATGTAAATTAAAAAATAAATCTCCAAAAGTCTGTGTCTCTTCAACAGAAAGGGTTTTAATTTTCTAATGACTCTTAATAAAGATTTATAAACTAAGCAAGTTGACAGCACACGTAAATTTTAAAAGCCAGTTCCAGCATCTTCCCTACTGTGAGGTTGCTCCTGACTTTCCCAAGTAGAACTATTAAATTCTTTCCTACTCCCAGGATCTTGAAATATCCTGTTTGCTTCAAAGCTATACTTTCTGCTCATACCCACTGGACAGGGCCTATGTCTTTTCATCTTTGTATTCCTGGTACAGCACCACAGATACAAATGGCACTCAAAGAATACTTGACAAACATGAATATGCCTTTGGGTACAAATACACCTCAAGTTCAGTCACTAACTCCTTCATCTGGAGCATCTACAGTATAAAGCATGCATAATTATACTCTGAAGAACTAGAAGATGGCAAAACTAAGTTTACATCATCTTTGGACTACTATACGTGAAAAGTGTACACAAAAATATTTATCCTAGTAACTAGAAGTGGATCTACATTCCTGAGGAACAGGAGGAGTAAGAAACCTAGAACTTCCTATTCCTCTACCTTTGGAAATGGTGGGAGAGCAGTTACACCTTTGCTGAGTCGCTAGAAGAGTAAGGAGTCAATAAAGCATTACATGCACATATGTGAACACGTACACGCACAGACACCTGAAAAGCCAGCCCTTCCTGAGTAGCCCAGCCCAGCTGCTCGATGCCAGCAGCACGCTGCAGAATTGCAATTCCAACACAGACCTTTTACAGGCCGCTGACCAACATATCCTGCAGAAGCTTCCGGGGATCCCTGGCATTCTGAGCCCATTTTGGGAAGTCTCATAATATTCAACCTAACAAAGATTCATCAGGCCAGGCTTGAAATTATATAGAGAATTTGGTCCTGGGACCAACTGGTTTGATCTAAGGAAACTCACATGAGAAACAGATTTTCTAAAGTGGCTACAGGGTTTAATAATTCATTTCTGACCAAGACTGCTGAACTTTTGAGAGTTCCTTCAGGATTCACCTGCACTCCTGAATGCTAAAATAGATGCACTGTTTTGCATGCACATTGGTGCCACATTCATACTTCCACTCTTCTAAAACAGAGGTGAAAAGAGTTATACTGAATGAAGATTTGCAATGCTGAAGTCACAACCATTTCTCCTGACATCATCTTCTGCAGTTGAAATACACTTCTCTTTAGCTACACCTTGGCTTATGTTTCCTGGATTGATGGTATATACCCTAAAGAGATCAGCAGTAACTAGAAAGTGATAAGCATCTAGAGTGGCTTTTCAGGACTAGACCATACAGAAGACCGAAAGTAGACGTGGAAATGTAATGCTATGAGAGAAAGGGTCTGTCTGGTGAGAATTTAAGGGAAAGATTAGGAACAAGGAAAATCACACGTAAGTAAAATAAATAGGAACAGGTTACCGATAAGAAAAATCCAAGGACATAAAAAGTGTTCTATAATTGTTAAACATCATTAAATTACTAACAACATTCCTTGTCTTCCTTTCTAGAGCGGAAAAAATGAAAATAAACCGCTATTTACTTTGTCTTTCATCTTTCCCAACTGCTACTTAATCTTGGGTTAATTTTTTTTTTTAATAATCAGTCTCCATATGGTACTCTCATAATCTAGACAGAATCCTGTTAGTTGGGAGTAAAATCTGATCTCACTTTGAAAGATGTTCCCAACTGGGATTTTCCTCTTCTCAAATTATCTGTCTTCCCAGCAACAGTGTGTGGTCACAGAAGAAGTGTATGAGACATGCTAATGCATTTATCAAGTGATTATTCTTGGCCCCTCTGCTGGCAAAAACAAGCAGGAAACGGTACAGAAAAAAAACATGCCTAGTAAGCCACATTAACCAGCTTCAAAGCTGTTCAACTTGTGTGGCTCCTACGAATTCAAGGGGAAGAGAAAAGCGCCTTTGCTTTGTCTTTACCAAGACTACTTCCCCTTCAGTCTTTTGCCAAGTGATTGCCTTATATTGCCTAATCCAAGAGATGCCTTTCTTACGCCTTGTTGTCATTCCATAAAGAATTAGTTCTGCTTAATAGCTCAACTGTGCAGGAAGAACATTCCATGCAATTTTACACTTTGCATCAGTCAGAGAAACAGAAGGATCAAGAAAGCATTAAGCAGAATGAGGTTTTGTAACAAAATTTATGTCACTTAGCAACTTCATTCATGTAGAAATTTATAATGAGAAAAATATAAAATCCATCAAAAATTAGAGGAGAAATATTTCTATTAGAATTTCTTTTACTTTTCCAAAGGATTATCTCAAAGACATTTAAAACAATTCAAGAGCTGCAGTATGTTGTTATTTGTTGATTAAACTTAGTAGTATTCTTCTCCATTGTTTTATGTATCTCTTTCCCAGATTATAAAAGGCATGGTTTTTCTTGCCCTTCCACATAATAACTTGACATTCAGTGAATATTTAAGAAAAGCCTATTATGCAGCATAATTCATTAAAGATTATATAATCACAATTTATTACAATTAAATTTTCTATGTATGACATTCAATTAATAAACTAAGAATCAATCACTATGAAATATCTGGGTATCTCTTTCATCTTCTAATAGCTGTTAAATTAAATACCAAGCCTATTTAATTGATAGCAGAAAAAAAATGTACACACACACATCAGTCATCTTTGTTGAAGTGAATTCATAAAGTAGACCTTGAGTTCTAAGCAACCTGTGCACAACATAACGGAGGTTTTTAATAATATTGTAGCTCGGTTTTCTTTTTATTAGGCTTAACCACACAGTCCTTTTAAAAGGGAGAAGAGAGAATTAATCTACTACATATCTTATATACATTAACTCATTTAATACTCCTGAAAACTTTACCAGGTAAGTAATATTACCTTGCCTTATAGGTAGGGAAATATGTTCTCAGAAGTAGAGCCACTTGCTCAGTCATATAATTAGTACACAGTGGAGCCAGGGAGTCAAAATGGTGCTTTAAAAAAAAATTGCACCCAAGCTTCAGCCCTTGATACATAAGAGGTCCACACAAGGAGTCTGCCATAGCACTTTAGGACAGAAATGGCAATCTGGTCTTGTGAGTCTATTCTCCCAGTAGAAACAGACATCCATGCATAAAGAACAGGCAGTTTCCTTTTCTCCAATTTTCTTCCATTTAAAAATTCCAAGAAGTAGCAACAAAAACATATTTCCCCAACCCTCCATCTGACTGAATATTATATCACTCCCAAAGTCATCAGTGAGGGGTTTAAGATGTTCTCTCAACAACTCTTCCTCTTTCTACCTATTTGAACCAACATCAACTTAACTGTACAATTATTTATCTAACATTCCGTATTACTCTCCGATATGGACTTTCTTGTCTAGCATAAGCAAATCCACTTGATATTCTTTTAAAAACACTTGGAATCTAAGAACATTAGATCTAAGGATCTCCCAAAAAGTAAAACCCACAGAATGCTACAACAGCCCCCAGCCATCAATCAAGACAGAGTCAGGAAAGAAAGGTGACATGTATGGTTGAGGGCTAATGGACTAGTAAGCAGCAAGGGATTGTGAAGAGTGGTCCAGGCAGAGGGTAGAGAATGGGCAAAGGCATAGAGCAATAACACAGCACATTCAGAGAACAGCAATTCTGTGGGCGCAGTGGACTCTGGGGTGTGTAAAAGAATTCGAGAGTGAGGTGGAGTGGAAACATGGAGAGTCAGGGTGGTAAAGGATGCTGCCGCTGGGCAAGCAGGGACCACATGATGAAGAGCCTTGTCTATTAATGCTCTAATGTTTTGCTACTCTAAGTGTGGTCTTCCGACCAGCCTTAGAACTCATTTGAAATACAGAATAACAGGCTCCACCCAACACCTACCAAATGCCAATCAACCTTTCTCTAAGATGTGCAGATGTCTTATGCGCACTTTAAAATTTGAAAATAACAGCTGTAAGCATTTGGGTTGCATTCTAAATGCAATGAGAAGCCACTGAAATATTTTAAGCAAAAGATATACATGATCAGATTTGAAAGCAATATGCAAGACTATGAGTGGGTACAAATGCAAACGTGGATTTTTTTTTAATGGTTTACTTGCTATTGAATTCTTCTGTCTGAGAATGATTGTTTTATAAAAGTGTTTCCCACTTTTCTAATTTTCTGTTTCTATAGTTTCCAGGAGCTGGAGAATGGAGGAAATAGAGAGAGGTTTGATAAAAGGGTACAAACATTTAACTATAAGATGAATTAGGTCGGTGGATCTAATGTAAACTGTGGTGGCTATAGTTGATAATACTGAATTGCTTAATTAAAATTTACTAAGAGAGTCAAACTTAAATGTTCTCACACCCACAAAGACAAATATGTGAAGTGACAGATGGATCAATTAGAGAGAAATCCCTTTACAATGTATACATATATCAAATCACTACAATATACACTTTAAATATCTTATAATTTTATGTTAATTACACCTCAATAAAGCTAACAATTTTTTTAAATACTTCCTTATCTATACAAAGACTCCTAATGATATGAAGAACATTTAAGGTTATCTCAAATAGCAAGAATGCACCTTCTGTAGGACAAAAGCATGTCTAACCATATCCAACTACAGATTAAAATCAAATTTATGCATTCATGCTCCCTAAAGTTTCATCAACTCAAAGCTGTTACACAAACAGGCTTACTCTTATTTGGACTATTAAAGGCCTTTGAATTATTTGGGTAGAGGAGATATAGGTTATATTTGCTGCTCACAAAACAATTTTTAACTGAGGAAAGCATAAACTCTTTCAGAAATTTTTGCTAAATTATATGTAACCTTTAGCTCAGAAGAATAAAAGCACAGAATTCTGGACAACAGCCATACAGAAATCCCCTATAATGTGTTCAATAAGGCAAATCAAAAACAATGCATACTTTATAGGAATGGGGCAACAGAAACTTGCAGCACATATTTCATCTACTGTCGAGTGTCACATTCACTCAAGAAAAGGAAATTTAACTGATAAAATCTGCTCTTTAATGGCTGTTATTGGCAATAGAGAGGGCCAAACAGCCTTACTTTTTCTTCGATGGTTTATAATGTCACAGAAAAGATTTTGTACTTAAAGCAACATGACTCTGATGAAAAAGACAACAAAACTGATTTTCTTAATAACAAAAAAAGCAAAAATGAAGTTATGGGTGTTTGAAGATATAATGCTTTTTTTTTTATAAGGACCCAGAAATTATGATACGGATACCCATGTTCAGTCAGATGACCTCAGCCATCTGACCTAAGACTGATATTCCGAAAAGATTGTGACTTTAATATGAATAAAACTACATTCAAAACCTATCATAAAGCTGTATTCTCCAACTTTGTGTAAAGTGTTATTACAACCTAATGCAAATTTTCCACATGACTTAATTGAGATCCTGGGTTTCTATCAAGGAAATGATCATCAGTGGCATAAGGTAATTTGAAAGATTTTTGGAAACATACCAATGCTCAGAGGCCACTGAGGTGGTGTTTTTCAACCCCTTCTATTCTGTGATGAGCACCCCTTTAGAGGGCTGGTAATTCTCATTTCTCACAAATAAGCAATTGCTGATGGGGAGTCTGTGTATATAGAGACTGAAGCAAAAGAATTAGTGAGAAAGTGGGAAAAGAGAAAGAACAAAATGGAGAAAATGAAGAGGAAAATATTACATGACAAGAAATAAGAAAAGTAAAAAGTCAAAGAAAAGGAACAGATCAGGAATAAATGATGCAAATAAAAGGAAACAAAGTTAAAAAACAAAGGAACAAATCACGGTTCTACTAATCACTGCTAAACAATTGTGAAAATAACTTCTAGAACATTTTAATTTGGTGGGAAGCTGGCATACTAGTAAATATACTTGGTCAGGATTATTTCACAGTGACTCCTGCTGGAACTGTGAAATAAGTTTTAAGAAAATTCTGAGTTATCCAGGGAAATAAGTAGTTAATAGAATTAAAAATTTTTTAAAGCTCTATAAGACCTTACGGATGTAAGGACATGATAATGATTCAACGGTATCAAGGAGGTCAATAACAAAAACAAAATGTCTATATATTAAGTACAACAAAAAGTTAAAGAACAATATAGAGTGCAATCCATTTAATGAGATTACAACTACTTTGGAAAAGAGCTTGACAGTTTCTTAAAACATTAAATATACCTACTACATAGCCCAGCCATTTTACTCCTAGGTGTCAGCCAGGAGAAATGAGCTCATAGTTCACATAAAGATCTGTACATGAATATTCACAGCAGCTTTTTCTGTAACAGCCCTAAACTGTTGGAAAACAGCCCAAATGTTTACTAACAAGTAAATGGATAAACAGTGGTATGTTCATATAACAGAATACTACTGAACAATAAAAAATGAACTATTGCTATACACACAACATAGATGAATGACAAACAAAAAAGTTCATATACGATTCTATTTATATAACATTCCAAAAAAAGCAAAGTGATAGTAACAGAAAGTACATAGTGGTTGCCTGTGAATAGGGAAGGATGGATTACAAAATGCACAAAGAAACTTTTGGGTGTGGTAAGTATGTTTATTATCTTCATTGGTCTCATCACTACATACATATGTCAAATTCATAAAACTGTGTACTTTAATATGTACAGTTTACTGTGCATCAATCATACCTCAATAAAGTTTTTTAAAACTGAAGGGGGAAAAAAACATTGAGTATGTAAACAAATATATGTTTGTAAATACATAGAAAAAAGTTCTGGAATAATCTACACAACCATTAACAATGACTATCTCTAGAGGAACTAAGCACTTCATTTCAAGATTCATGGTAAGCATATATTACTTCTGTAACTTCAAAAATAAAAATAGAAATCAGTCAGTATCCTCAAAAGCCTTTAAAAGTTACAGAAAGCCATATTCAAAATCACAAACTTTTCCACCAGATTCTTCATCTTCAACTGTTAAGTATTATTTCTTATTTAATATTAATCTACTTAATTACACTGATTATAGAAATGTTATTCTGTATTTTCATTACACATATACAATTTATTAGCTACTACATGAGCTGAACAGGTCTATTTGCAAGTTAATTGTTATTTGTAGCACTTTTTTTCCCCATGGAAAGGTGTTCTCTAACTCCAAACCACTAAATTGCTCATACATTTTGTGTCTTTCTTTTATACTCTTACCTGAAGGATGTGGATCTATCTTCAAAAGCCTCAGTTTCTGAAATTTTAGAGTGAGTTCTATCTTCAAAAGCCTCAGTTTCTGAAATTTTAGGGTGAGTTCTATCTTCAAAAGCCTCACTTTCTGAAATTTTAGGGTGAGTTCTATCTTTAAAAGCCTCATTTTCTGAAACTTTAGGTTGTGTTTCTGAATTTGTTTTCTTGGTCTAGGATATTTACTGCAGATATGTTTAAATACTTTTGTCTTGAAATCACTTCTATTTTTAACAAATCTAAAGGCCTTTTCTATAAGCTAAAATGTTACACCTATTTCAAAGCATTCACTCAACTTGATCAATTTAAATATATGAATTATCTAATATTATCAAAATTATCAGTCAAAAATATGCTAAATCCCCAAATTTTATCTAAGACACAGTGGGAGATAGAAGGAAACATAAAACCTTATACTGATCCTTGGAGGACTTGCCTCTTCCCCTCTAAAAGGCTGCATAGAAGATATGATTTTATAAGATACATAAACAAAAAAATTTATGGAGGGGGCTCAGAAAGAAACAGTGAATTTAGATCCACCACTTAACAGCTGTGTGATTTTGTAAGTTACTTAAGGTCTCTTATGTCTTAATTGCTTAATCCATAAAAGGGTGAGAAATTTATTTTAGAGACGTGAGGATTAAATTAAGTATTTTATACAAAGGATTTAATTCTCTCCATCTCTTCCCATTCTTCTGTAATCTCAATTCACTTATAACTTCTGTCTTCCAATTCTTCCTCATGTTTTCCCTGCCCTACACAAAGGGTGTCTTAAGCTTGCTTCTGTTTCAAACTTCTATATCCTTTTCCTTTTTCCACTTCACTCCTCTATCACTACATGTCCTACTTACTTCTCAGCCTCATCAAGACCATCAGTGGTAGACCAAGCGACTGCTCCTTGATCCTCAGATCCTCAGCTGGTTTGGACTCCACAGTACCTACAACAGTGGAATTCCCTCACATTGAGACTTCCTCTTTTTCTGAATTCCACATCACTGTTTTCTTTTACAACTTACTCAACTCACTTTGATGACTCCTCTTCTTTCACCCACTCCTTAATTGTAAGGCTGATTGTTCTTTAGCCTGTCTAATTTTGTACACTACACTCTTTCCATCAACCTCTGGCGCCCAATATGTATGTTAATAACTGCTAAATCTATATATTTCCAGATTTCAACTTTTCTCTTGGAAAATCTTTGATTCTACCAACCATATGGCTAAATTTCTCCACCTAGATGTCCCAAAGACATCTAGAGTTTGGTATTATAGGACCAATTCATTCTCCTTCTCACTCATTCATATTCTTTCCTACTCTTTTCCCTTTCTTTATCTTCCTACCCCACTAACGCTTTCTGCCAACATACTCCCATCTTTCTTTCCAAACTGATTTAATGATATCATCATCCAAAAATACAAACCATAAACCTTCAAGTTACCTTCAAGGGTAGAGAATACCAAATCTCCATTCTCATACTTTCTCTCATATCCTTTTCATCTGTAGTACACTGCGAAGTATCTGGAATTCTTCATTCTTCAAAATCCATTCTCTTTCTAATACAATTTTGCAGCTCCTCCCACATCTCAAATCTGAGCTGCCCTTGAAAATTGCTTAGGTCAGCAAAACGAAGTGTAAGTAACAGTGTGCTATTTCCATTCCTTGAGAAGGCTTGTGTGATTATCCTTACTCTCTTGGAACTTGCTACAGATACATGAACAAACTCAAGATAGCCTGCTGGATGATAAAAGACATGAGGTCGAGTCTCTCCCATCACTCAACCAATAGGCAGCCATTGTGATTTGAGGTCACTCTAGACCAGCCAACATCTCTCCTCCTAGCAGACTATAGATTGTAGACATCTACAATTATATGTAGACCAGTCCTGGCTCATGTCAGCAGAGCCACCCAACTGATCCTAGACTTGTAGGAAATAATATATACTTATAGTTTAAGCTATCATGCTTAAGAGTAGTTTGTTATGCAATGATAGCTAACCAGTAAACTTTCTTTTTTGCTATTTTGGTTATTGCTCTAATTCATGCATACATCTCTGAGCTAGCTATTGGAAAGGCCCCATAATTGGTCTCCTTGTTTTATCTCTCACCTGTAATGATTTATACCTATATATATATGTGTGTGTATATGTTATAAAAATAGTTGTAGTATTTGTGTGTCTATGTATACGTATGTGTTTCTATATGTGTGTGTACACAAAAAAATTCGCTCATTGAATACAGATGTAAGTGATAAGTAAAAAGTTAAATAAGTAGATGACAACTTTCTGATGAATGTTACAAAGGAGGGCCAGGAAAAGGAAAGATCACAGCGAGGTGAAATTATTAAGAAAAGGGTAAATGATTTTGGGTACAGGACTTAGATTGGGTCAAATTAAAATGGAGCAATGAAGGCATTCCCAAGCCTTCAATCACATAACTGCATTTTAACGTTTTAAATGAAATGAATAAACTCACATAGAATCTTTTTTTTTTCTCCTACACTGATAAGACTTTAACTCTAGAGGGTTAATGAATCAATCACTAGCAATTCACACTATGGTCAAGATGGTGAAATGAAATGCTTGGTCAGAGTTCACTGACCACTGGTCAAAGACAGACAAAGATCCCTGTCTCATATAATAGCTTTAGCCTTCAGAGAGGCTCGTTTTCTGTACCAGCAAAGATCTTCCAGAATATAGCCTTTGCTATGTATTTCAACCAAATCCACAAATCTCAGGTCGATTTGCTTTCTTTGGGTATTATAATAGCTAACTGAAAAGCAGCCGATTCAATCCCTAATTGTTCATCCAATTTGATCATTAAGACAACCAAAATAATGGTGCATGATCTGGTTATTATAATTGAGCTACCTTCCAAATTGAATTAACCATGTGGCAATTTGATTGATAACTCAAAGGCCCTGCTGCAGCAATTTAAGACAATCTGGGGCCAAGCACAGATATGGTTTTAATTTTTTTAAATATACCATGGCAGATGTTATTTCAGATTATTAGTATCCTTTGTATCAAACTCTTGTGCAATTTAACTATTTTCAGGACTTGGCAGTAAGAAAAATAGTAAAAAAAAAATTAAGATAAAAGTTTTAAATAAGCTGTCAAACAACTCAAGCAAACAAAAAACATTTAAAGCAATATGAGATAATTTAATTTCAGAGGCTACTAATAGGACTCTATCTCCAATGAAATAGGAAAATGTATTTTAAACCACTCATCTAAAGATTATTTATTCAAACTATTTAGAACATATAAAAGGAATAACATAACAAACATTTATATACATTCTACCAAGCTTTATCAAGTATTAACATTTTGCCACACTTGCTTCAGATTTTTTTTAAAAGAATATAAACTTTACAGATTTGGTTGAAGCCCTTTGTATACCTGCCACTCATAAGATCTTCCTTTCCTATCCAGAAGTAACCACTATGCTAAATTTAGTGTTTATAAGTCATATTACTAAGTATGTATTCATAAACAAAATATGTATTTTTTTAAATACTTCCAATCTTATACAAAAGCATTATACTGTATTTGTCCTCTAATTTATTTTTATGCTCAACTTTTTTGACATTTATCCAAATTGATATATATATATATACACATATATATATACATATATATACACATATATATATATAACTGTGTGTGTGTGTGTGTATATAACTGTAATCATTAGTTAAAATTAGTTAAAATGATTAGAGTTTCACTGTGTATAGTATCCCATGACTTAGTAACCATTTTCTTATTGATGGACATCTAAATTGTCTCTAACTTTCCTTTAATACAAAGGATGTTTAAAGGACATTCTTATATAGGTCTCCTTATATACATGGGCAAGGGTTTTTCTATGACATATACCCAGAAATGAAATTGGTGAGTCAAAAGGCATATGCATTTTCGGTTTTTCCAAATTGCTTTCTAAAATAGCTCTACCAATTTAGAGTACCATCAGCTTTCTTTGCAATCATTTAGAAATATCAGGTATTTTGATTTTTGTCAATCTAGTGATGTAAAATAATACCTTAAAGTTTTTTTTTTTTTCCATTTTCCTGATTAAGAGTAAGCTAAGTGTAGTTTATTGCGTTTATCAGCTATTTCGGTTTTCTCTTGGTGAACTGCCTCCTGTTCATATTCTTTTCTAATAGGATGTTTACCTCTTCTTTTTATTGATTTGCAGGAGTTCTTTATATATTTTGGTTACTGATTCTTTGTCATTTAGATTCATTTAGACTCATACATCTTATTTGGTTTGTAGCAGGTCATTTCACTCTTGGCTTACATTATCTTTTTGAAATTCAGAAGTTTTAAATTAAAGAAATGTTTTTAAATTTATTATTTTCTTCATGGTTTAGGGATTTTGCAAATTATTTTAAAATCTTCCTTAATCCAAAAGAAGAGCCAAACCTAAAACTTCAGGCCATTTAACTTCTATGCTTCTCTTCTGATTTGGTCTCCACAGATGTTTCTCTAGTTTTTGAGCCAGGATATATCTTTTTAGTTTCCTATTCTTATATTTTCTCTATCACTGCTATGTATTTGGAGCAGGGAGAATATGACAAGGCATGAATTTATTGCCCTATCTTGATAAAAAGTCATCTTTTTTTTTTTCTAAAGGGGAAAAAAAGCTTTAGGTAAGGTTAGGTTTCTAAATAAAGACTATTTTCCCTGCTTAGGCATCACATAGGCTTTAAAATATTAAATTGTTTCTAGTATCATAATCTAGTCCAAACTATGATTCAAATCTCTTAACCACTTACACTTAAAAAATACACATATACAAAATAAAAGATGATATATATTTTTTTCTACCTAAAACATGCTATTTATGCATCAAAATTGAGCAGTAGCTTCTTAAAGAAACTTAGACATCTTTTGTTGATGTTAAAGTTAAAATTTGGAAACAATACTTATATTTTTTTAATGTTTAATGTCTGTTTAATGAATTCAAACAGCAGCCCCATAAGAGAAACTTTTGAGGAATAGCCCATTTAGAGAATTCCTTAACATCTTAGGAGCTGAGCTTTAAAATACCCAGATAAGAATAATGCTGAATACAATCATTGTTATTTTTCTTTTAATCTAATAGTTTATTCAAATAGTAAAATATTTTTCATTTTATCTAATACTAAAAATGTTTAAGAATATATCAGATGTATTGATATAGCCACATTATTTAAAAAGGAACTATTAAGTAATGTATCTGTTTAATTGAGGCTCCAATGACAGGCTATATGCTGAAACAAAGTATCATCCGAAAACCCTGTCTTCAGATAAAAATAAGTGCCAAAACTTTCACATTTATTTCCTGTACAATGAATTAGTTTCTACCAACCATGTCCATGGAAAAACTGTAAGAAAATAAATCTGAATTTTAGGGCTAATTGTTAGGATATTTCCCACCTGCCTTCAGGGATAGGAACACTTACCTTTAGATATACCAACTGTGTTTTTAATCTGATTGATTCACTGATTCCATACACAAAGCTATTAGACTATTAGGAATTCTAGCCCTTATCCTTAAAAGCAAGAGCTCAGAGTTGGGAGTGACTTGGGGCCTTGAGAGTATTTGAAGCATTTGTAAAAGTGACCTCAGGGCAACTCCAAGCCTTAAAGGATGCTTTTAGTGTTTGCAAAAGCAGCAGGAAGTTCCTAATCCCCTTTTTCCTTAAAAGAAGAGATAAATGTCTTTGATTTGGGATCACAACATCCAGAGTCCTCTGGAATATAGTGCTCAAAACACCCTAGTACTGAGGATTCAAACTAGAGGTCTGCAGGGACAATAATATTGGTTTTAAGATCAAAAAGGGCTAATCTTTAAGCCAAGACAGCAGTGAAAGAAACTCAAAAAGGAATTTACTACTGTTGGCTTGTTCTATTAATTAACAACTCCAAGTGGGAGAAAACCTGAGGGAACTTTCATGATAAAACATTTAGATGAACAATTCATTTCTTTCTCAACTGGTACAAGTTAGAGAAGAAAGCATAGGTAAATTATTCAATAAGTGCATGTCTATTAAAATGCTCAACACTTAAAAATTCTCAACACTTATTCACATTAACTCATTTTTTTTCAGATACCATCCAAAAGCAATCAGATAGACAGAGTCTATTACTCTCTTTGAAAAGAAAAATTATTTACCACTAATTTATAAATGAAAATAGATGGATGATAACTGATTCTCCAAGTAAAATTTTGTATCAATCACAATATCCTAATTTCTTGTTAACTAAGATTGAGCTTTTATTCAGAATAAATAATCTATGGGCTGAAAAATGACAATTTCTCTGCCAACTACAGAACCTTTCCCTACCTCCCTAATCCATGTGACTAAACCAGTTAGCCCTTAGTTGCACAGGAGGCAAAGGAGTCATGGCAGAGGTTTTAAAATATCAAGAGGATTTCAGTAGGATGCTGCAACATCTTCATTATATGGAGATGATCTTAAAGTCAAGTGCTGAGAGGATCTAATCTTCAAAAATACAGTATAATCTACTTTTAAATTTTTTTCTAAATCACCAGAACTCTAGGAGAAAAAAAAAATCACTTCTTTGCCTTTTCTA
This sequence comes from Eidolon dupreanum, assembly GCA_028627145.1. Classification (NCBI taxonomy): domain Eukaryota; kingdom Metazoa; phylum Chordata; class Mammalia; order Chiroptera; family Pteropodidae; genus Eidolon; species Eidolon dupreanum. The sequence goes on along the minus strand of CM053509.1, from coordinate 44,799,163 downwards.
TTTTCTTCTTCTAGCACTTAGTCAAAACATATAAAGATATGAAGAATTCTTAGAATTATAATTGTTGAGTTTATCATGGTGCAGAAAAAGTAATTTTACAGAAATACATACAAAAATATATTAGATATGTATGTATGTCTATGTGTATATATATCGACATCTATACATATCTATAAAACTTAATCCTTAAAACTCAAGCTGCTGTTATGAAATTAAAAGAGTTTTTCATTTTCAAATGGGACTCATGTCTAGTAACATCTTTATGTGCAAAGTGGTGTTCCAGCTATGATAAAAACTGTGGCTTTAGCTACATGATATCAAAACATTTTGATGAAAAGGAAAAAGTCCAGCCATTGATGCAAAGGCTTTAGTTACATGACACAGCTAAGTGATGGTAACACTGAAATTTCTAACTCTTTACTGGTCCATCCTGATGTCATAGAGACCTGGCTTTTACAGAAAAGTAAAAATGTATACATTTAATATAGGTGAAATATTCTAACTCATTTCAAACAGAATGCTTTAAAAATATGAATGCTCTTTTACATAAAATAGTAGACATAGGAGACATGTTACAACCAATCATTTCCTATTGAAAACTGTCAAAATCTGTGTTAAGCACAATATTACCCTTTAGTGGAATTCTACTAGTAGTCAATGATTTTAAGAAGTCTTAGAGGGTAAAGGCTCTCTCCTGCTGATTTATGAGATGATTCTTTCAACCATGCCTCTCCAGTAATTCTATGCAAGAGAGAAAAAGCAAAAGGCCACAGTGAAGGTTTCTGGGATTTCCCATCTGAAAGCTTTTATTCTTCCAAAGAAAGAAAGTTATGACCTTTGACACTATGCTCTGGTGCTGAAGAAACTGCTCATAAATGTATGTCAGTAATAAAGCAGAAATCAATAATTTCATTTAATCTAGTAAACTATTATGTGGTGGGGACACAACATATTTGAAGAGCCAAATGTCCTTCTTTTATTAATGACACCTATGGTGCTATTTCATTAAGATGAAAGTACTATTTTCCTGTTTTATATATTTAAAAATCATTATACTTTGCATTATCATATGCAAAAAGTATCCAACATTTTAAAGTTAATATAAATCCTTATTTATCTTAAAAAAAACACCTTGTAAACAACTGATGCACATTTTTAATGTAATATTTTCATTTGACCTTAAATATTATGGATATAGCAAGTTTATTAGGTTAGGCCTCTAAAGACTCAAATTACATATATAACTAGTTTTATAAACATACACATTTTAAACCACTCAGTTGGGTTGCTTATTAAAATTGAATAACTGAATTGCTTAGAAAAGCTATAATGCCAAAAATAGGGGTTGGAGGGTTGTTTTCCTTATCTTACTTGATTCTACTTAAATATTTCTATTATTTACAGATTAAAGAGAAATGGTTACATGCTATATATTATTATTTGCAAAGTTGATATTAGAAGATAAAGGACAAAGAAGTTTTTTTTTTAAATCAAGATTTCCTTCTCAAGCTGAAGATCCAAAAGGCTAAATTTTAGAACTGTATATTTTGAGGGAACATCGATTTAATGAATAGCACAGAGAACTTTAATAAACAAATGATGAATGTCTTTCATATACTCACTGATTGTTATTTTCAAAGAGCATGTTCCTGAGGGTAGAATTCTATATATTTAATGGTTATCTCAGATAAAATACAATAGCAGTTTAACCATTTACAGCAGTAAAATAACTAAATTTTCTGATAATAACCATGATATTGAGAAAAGTTTCAGGAAAATGTAAAGTGATATTATTTTGCTAAATCATTGCATAATAACAGTATTATTTCTAATTTGAAAGTAATAATGTTGGACAATTTTAGAACAATGATAAATTATCCCATTCTTAAGTTTTAGGCAAAATTCAGTGTCCCTAAAAATGGTGCCTGATTTCACTTTATTGAAACTGCTCTAAGACTTTAATGATCAATTAATTGCCTGGTACAAAAGGTATTTTTCAAATCTTGTTTTATTGAAACCCTTTGTTTACATCCAATATTGTTTTTATAAACTCTTTGAAACTTCTCCTTTGGATCTGCGATTTTATACTCTCCCGGTTTTCTACCTACCTTCCTGACAATTACTCTGCATCTATTGTTGCTCATGCTTCTTGCACTGTACATTTATCCTGCTCAAAATCACCCATGACTTCAACTCCAACTAAGTCAATCCTAGTGATGCTCAATTCAATATCTTCAAGCCATGCCTTTCCCAAATCCCACCTGCTCTCCTGGACTATCTGCTAGACAGCTCCACATTTTCCAAGCCAAACTCATAACTGTGTTTCCTATATTAGCTCCAGCTCTGTGTTCTGTATTTCAGTTGGTGGTACCGCCATTCACCAAGTCACACACGCAAGACATACTGACATCCTGAACTTCCTTTCCCTCGTTCCCCACATTTAACAAGTACTACCAATTTTTAATCCTAACTATGACCTAAAACATGTCTTCTTATTGTCCCCTTACCAGTGCTCTAGTCTAAGCCCGTATGAGCTCTCACCATGCTTCTGTTACCATTCTGCCTCCCACCCAGTTCACCTGTCTTCTGATCTTATATATTCCCATGGATCAATCTAAAACACATACTGGCCGATCTAATCTTCTGTAGCTCCTCATCATTCACAGGTTAAATTCCAGGTTCCTGAACATGGAAGATAGTATGTAATGAGTAGTTCCTTAAGGGGACCCTGCCCACATCTTCATTTCTGAACACCATTTCCTTGAAATATACTCTCTAGAAACACTGAATAGCTTATTATTCCGCACATATCATGTTGTTTCTTACTACTACAGCTTACTGGACTACCCATCTCCCCCAACAAAATCTAGTTTTTCTTTGAAATTTAGCTTCAGCATCACTTCCACAAGGATATCTTCCTAAGTGACCCCTAACCCCCATCCCAGATTTGGAGAAGTATTCAGAAAGCAAAGTGTCATGATGGCTGCAACTTACATTTTTAGATAAAGCAGACAAAGTAAACGTGGCAAAATGTTAATTAACAGCTGGGAATCTAAGTGAAAGGTATTCAGGTGTTCATGATACTATCCTTCCACTTTTCCATAGATCTTAAAGTTTTTGATATAAAAAATTAGAAAAATAACATCACACATGCAACTCAACCAGGAGTACACTATACTATTATATTAATAATTACTTATTTATGAATTCCTTTCCCCCACTAACCTCTCATTGAGGTCATGGACTGTTTTTTGATTATTCATGGCATCCTCAGGACCTAACTAACAAAGTAGGCTTTAAGTAAACATTTTTTGGAGAAATGAATGACAGTGCTAAGTCAGAAATAAGCCTAAATGGAATTGTCAATCAGCCAGTTAAGTCGTTTAGTGTCTACAATGTACTAGGCATTTTCTTGGGTGCTCTGGCAGTAGAAGAGACTATTAGTTAAGGTCACTGAAAAATCTCACTTATTAGCACTGGGCTGAGACAATGAGGAAAGACAGAAATGTATTTGGGAGCAATGTTGAAGACTAAAATGAAGAGAGCCAGAATTACAGAGAGAAGTTAGAAAGTTAAGAGCCAATTCCTCAAAGATTCGGCATGTGGTTTCTGAGGTAGGAAGTGATTCCTCAAGACTCCATCCTTATTTCAGTTCCTACAAGATGGTAGACTGAGTAAACACAGATGTGCTCTCCCACTAAAAACACAAAGAAATGTTGCACAGAACATATTCAAAACAAAATTACCACCATTAACAAAATTTTAAAGATAAGATCAGAGCAGTAAACTTTTGCCTGATACTGTGAAGGCCGAGAGGTGGCTATAAGCACTGGAGGCTTCTGGGAAAAGGAAAGGGTTTTAAACATTGCATTAAAACATCTATAACTGAGACCGGGAGCTGGGATCCTGGAAGTATATGGAGAAAGGATCAGTAGAAAAACTTATCCACCAGCTAGATTAGCAACAAGGAAGCTTTATTCGAATGAGAAAAAATGTTTCCTATGACACAAAAACCCTTGGTCTATATAACATACTTATGTAGATTCTAAATGTATACAACTAATATAGAGCAGCCAGGAATTAACCCCCAAATTGTCTATGACGAGTGAAACCTCAGGGTACCAAACAGAAGAAAATACTTCCATGGTATAGGATGTATGAAGCCTTACTAAAGATAGGCTTATAACATAAGGGTAAATCACTCAACATAGAAAAGGAAGCCGCTGGCTCCTCAAGAACTCGAGATAACAGTACAGTTGAAGGGAACTTGAAGACAAGGATTTAAAATGTTTTTAAAAGCCCAAAAGACAAAAACATAATGATTTGGAGGGGAAAAAAAGAACTGGTGAATAGAGTCTACGGGACATGTGGAACACCAATAAGCAGACTGCCATAAGCATTATGGGAATTCCAGAGGTGGTAGAGGGAGGAAATGGGGCACAAAGAATATTTGAAGAAATAATGGATGAAAACTTTCCAAATTTGATGAAAGAAATGAATCTACACATCCACAAAGTTCAGTGAACTCCAAGTCAGATAAATTAAGAGATCCACACAGAAACAGATTTATAATCAAACTAATTCAAGACAAAGGCAAAGAGAGAATCTTGGAAACAGTAAGAGAGAAGCGATTTGTCACATACTTATTATTCCTCAATAAGATTAACAGCTGATTTCTCATCAGAGACCATGGACACCAGAAGATAATAAGTTGACATATTTAAAATAACATAAAAAACTGTAAACCAAGAATTCTATATCCAGTAAAACTGTCCTTCAGAAATGAGGCAGAAATTAAGATATTTCCAGATAAACAAAAGCTAAGGCAGCTCATAGCCACTTGACCTGCTCTACAAGAAATGATGAAAGGAGTCCTTCAGGTTGATATGAAAGGCCACTGGACAGTAACTCAAAGCCATATGAAGAAACAAAGATTTCCAGTTAATGTAACTAAATAGGCAAATATTAAATTCAGTCCTATTGTTTTTTTTACTATCTCCACTTTTAATTTCCTACACAATTTAAAAGACAAATGCATAAAAATAATTACAAATCTGTATTACTAGGCACTCAATGTATAAAGACATACTATATCACAATGACATAAAAAGACATACTATATCACAATGACATAAAAAGAGATACTGAGCTCTACAGGAGTAGAGTTTTACATGCTATTGAAGTTAATCTAAAATCAATTCAAACTAGATTTTTATAAATTTAGAATGTTAAATGTAACCTCTACGGTACAACATAGAAATAGCTAAAAAATACACTTAAAAATAAATGTGACAGGAGTCAAAATGGCTCACTACAAAAAATCAACTGAACACAAAAGAATGCAGGAGTGAAAGAAATGAGACAAAGTACAAAACATTCGGAAAATAAATAGCAAAATGGCAGAAATTCTTCCTTATCAGTAGTTATATTAAATGTAAATGGATTAAACACTCCATCAAAAGGCAGAGGTTGGCAGAATGGATCAGGAAAAAAATGATCTAGAAGTAAAAAAAATAAATAAAATGATCTATCTAACTATACGCTATCTATAAGAGATTCACTTTATATCCAAAGACACAAATAAGTTGAAAGTGAAAAGATGGGAGAAGGTATGCATGTAAATGGGAACCAAAAGAGAACTGGATGTCTATACCAGTATCAGTTAGACTTTAAATCAAAAACTGTTACAACATAAAAAGAACATTATATACTAATAAAAGTATCAATTTATCAACAAGATATGATTATAAATATGTGTGCACCAAAAAACAGAGCCCCTAAATATATGTAGCAAACTCTGATAGACTTGAAGGGAGAAATAGATAGTTCTGGAATAATCTTTGGAGATTTCCATAAACCATATTCAATAATGAATAGAACATTTAGAAAGAGATCAATATGGAAATAGAGGACTTGAACAATACTATAAACTAACTAGACTGAATAGCTATCTAAAGATACTCCACCCAACAAGAATAGAATACATTCTCCTCAAGTACACTTGGAACATTTTCCAGGATAGACCACATGTTAGACCATAAAACAAGTCTCAATACATTTTTAAAGATTAAATTAATACAAAGTGTTTTTTCTCTCCAATCACAAAGGAATGAAGAAGTAAAACCACAGGAGGAAAACTAGAAAATTCACACAAATGTGGAAATTAAACAACATACGCTTAACCAATGCATCAAGGAAGAAATCACAAGAAATTTGAGAAAAGACTTTTAGGCAAACAAAAATTAAAATACAGCATACCAAATCTTATGGAGTTTTGGTGGAAGCTATGCTCAAAGACAGATCTGTAGCTGTAAATTTCTACATGAAAAAAGATCACAAATCAATAACCTAAACAACACCTTGAGAAACTAGAAAAAGAAGTAAAAACTAAACTCAAAACTAGGAGAAAGGAAAAAATAATATTAGAGTGAAGGTAATTGAATTGGAGGATAAACAATAGAGAAAATTAACAGAACAAAAAATTGGTTCTCTGAAAAGAACAAAATTGACCAATTTTAAGTAGACTACCAAAGAAAAGAGAGAAGACATAAATAACTAAACTAAGAATGAAAGTGAGGATTTTACAACCAACTTTACAGAAATAGAAAAAAAGATTATAAGATAATATTATAAACAATTATATACTAACAAATTAAAGTCCAGGACCAGGTAGCTTCACTGGTGAATTCTACCAAACATTTAAATTAGAATCAATACCAATACTCAAACTCTTCTAAACAACATAAGAGGAGACACTTTCTAATTCATTCTATTAGGCCAACTCTAATATCAAAGACATCACAAGAAAAGAAAGTTACAAACCACTATTCTTATAAATATAGATAAGAAATCTCAACAAACTACTAGCAGATTTAGTCTAACATCATATTAAAAAGATTGTACTGATCAAGTATGATTTATTCCAGGAATGCAAAAATGTTTCAACAGAAGAAAATTAATCAATGTAATATAGAGCATTAATATAACAAAGGAAAAACTATATGATAATCTCAATTGATACAGAAAAGACACGTGGAAAAATCCAACACTTTTTAACACTTTTTCATGATATAAACTCTCAGAAAACCAGGAATAGAATGGAACTTCCTCGACTTGATAAAGGCCATTTATGAAAAACCAACAGATAACATCATATTTAATAGTGATAGAGAGCTTTTCCCCTATAATTTTTTTTTGTGTGTGTATAGAAAAGCATTATATTTTTCAGTATGCTTTCTTTTACATTAGACTCTGAGTAACAGGTAAAGCAAACATTCTTCCATACTGCAAGTGAGGTAAAGGTCCTGAAAGAGTATAACAAGGCCAAGTTTTGAAAGGGCTGAAGGAAACTGTCACTGAGGCCCCATTTGCTAGTTAAGTATTATTTTCACAACTCCTACCAAAAAGCAATCAAAATCTAAGGTCAATGGGAACATAGCCTCTTTTAGCAAATACATTCAAGAAACTAAACTAAAATTCTCTACTACCACCCAATTCAGAAACAAAATGCAAATACCTGGTTTACTTGACAGGTTATATTCTCCACTTGGTAAAGATTGTACAACTTCTGACGAATTCTGCAAATCTGCTTGAAGTAAACTTTGTTAGTAACCTGTACATACACACATAAGCACTTTCCCATAAGATGTTGCAGTCCTTGCAGTGATAATAGCCACATTTCTGCTTTAAGGACAGAAAGCGCAAGATATTCAACACTGTACTAGAAATTCTAGCCAGAGCAATTAGATACAAAGAAGATATAAAAGGCATCCAAACTGAAGAAAAAGAAGTAAAACTATGTCATTCACTGATAACATGATCCTATATATTAAAAACTCCAAATAATCTACAAGAAAGCTATAATAGCTAATAAATGAATTCAGAAATTTCAGGGTACAAGATCAACACAGATAAAGCTGATGTGTTTACATACACCATCAGCATACTCTACTATTTACAATAGTATCTAAAAGAATAAAATATATAAGAATAAATTTCACCAAAATTGTGAAAGATTTGTATATCTAAAACACTGATGAAAGAAAATAAATACCTAACTAAATGGAAAGATATACACTGTTTACGGATTAGAAGACCTAATATTATTATCAACACTACCTAAAGCAATCTACAGATTTATGCAATCCATAACAAAATTGCAACATTCTCTTATGCAGAAATGGAAAGCCAATTCATAGGAAGTTGCAAGGGGCCATGAATAGCCAAAACAGTCTTAGAAAAGAACAAAGCTGGAGGACACACATTTCCTTATTTAAAAACTTACTAGAAAGCTAAAGGAATCAAAACAGTATGATACTGGCATAAATGTAGACATATAGACATGGAACAGAATTAAGAGTCCAGAAATAAACCCCTATATATCTATGGTCAACTGATTTCAACAAGGATGCCAAGTCCACTCAATGGGGAATGAATTGTTTCAATAAATAGTGCTGGAACAACTGAATTTGCACAAGCAGTACTGTTAAGTTGGACCCCTACCATTTGATTTAGTAATGGATTCTTAGATATGACACCAAAAGCACAAGCAACAAAGAAAAAACAAATTGGACTTTATCAAAATTGAAAACTTTTGTACATCAAAGAATTTATTAAGAGAATGAGATGACAAAATACAGAATTAGGTAAAATATCTGTAAATCATAAAACTAATAAGGGTTTGATATCCAGAATACATACCATAGTTCCTAAAACTAAACCACAAAAATATCAACCACCCCAATTTTTTAAATGGGCAAAGGACTTGAATAGATAGTGCTCCAAAGAAAATATACAAATGGCTCATAAGCACATGAAAAGATGTCAACATCATTAGTCACTAGGAAAACACAAATCAAAACCACAGTGAGATAGGACTACTCCTACTAGGTTGGTATTAAAAAAAACAAGTGTTGGTGAGGATGCGGAAAAGTTGAATCCCTTGGGCATTTGCTGGTAGGAACATAAACTGATATAGCCACCACACAAAACAGTTTATGGCTCTAAAAAAGTTAAATGTTGAATTACCATATGACCTAGCAATTCTACTCCTATATACCCAAAAGAATTGAAAACAGGGACTCAAATTAATAGTACTTGGATGCCAATGTTCATTATAGAATTATTCACAATAGGCAAAAGATGGAAACAATCCAAGTGTCCATCAATAGATAACTAGATTAATAAAATGTGATATATCATACAATGTAATATTATTCAGTAATAAATAGAAAAAATACTGATACATGCTATAACATGGACATGAACCTTGAAAATATTATGCTAAGTGAAAGAAGCCAGACACAAAAGTCCATATATGATTCTGTTCTTATGATATATCCAGAATGTACAAATCCATTGAGATGGAAATTAGATTAGTGATTCCGGGGGATAAGAGAGGGGAGAATTGGGATATGTGGGGTTTCTTTTTGGGGTAATGGATATATTCTGGAATTAAATAGAGATAACAGATGCACAAAACCCATTAAACTGTACATTTTAAAAGAATGAACTTTGTGGTATGTGAATTCTATCTGAATCAAACTGTCATTTAAAATTTTTTTCCATGCTAGACATAGGCTGTCACCATTCCCTTCTTGCTATAAAATAATAATGATACATATTCAAACACTTACTTAAAACTTAACCTTTTTATTACAAAAGAGCTTCATTCCATTGCAGGTTATTCAGAGAGACATTGAAAATCACTGCTTTATAGCAAATTTTCATTTGGACGGATATATCAACAAACACTGAGCCTCTAAAAGGACCAAAGCTCAATTTCCTTGCATTGAGAGTACATACAACAAAATTAATTCCACAAACTGTTACGGGGCAGATAAAAATTAAAACACATTAGTTATTTTATTTTAAAATCATCTATTTACTACATCAAGAACAAAATTCTATACAAGTACTGTAGTAAAGGGTAAGTTGTGCATGGTAAAGTCATATTTTTAAAATGAATGTTAAGAACTTCACGAAATATCTTTAATTTCAGGGTCAGTTCCATTACCCTTCCCTTTTCTATAATCTGTATTTGATGAGATATATTTGAATATAGAAAGACACATTTCCATACAATACACAGGAGAAAGAATATTTTTATTTAAGCATTGAGAATTCATGACTAGAAACAGCAAACCTGAGCTCTGATCCTAGATCTAGTAGCTGCACCTTTGGGCAAGGCAGTTATTACCCCTCCACCTTCATATTCCTTATTTGCAGAATAGAAATTTCTAAGACTACATGTTGTAATCTTTACTCATGTTTGGAGGAAGGCAGAATGACACTGCAAGTCAAATTATGGAGCAAGGACTCTCAACTGGCTAAAGCGTAAGTTTTAGGGAATCTTAAGGTTCTCTCTTCAAAATGTCCACTACCAGTATCTTAACAAGTATTTAAAAGTTTAAAGATCAATGGGAAATAAGAATATATTTTCTTTGTCTCTCTTTTATTTCATTTTTTAAAAATATCTTCTGAAACTTTTTTATCAGGGCAAAACTTCTGACTGCCAGCTTCCTTCTGTTCTAGTAAAGAATGGTTGAGTCAATTCTAGTATGTTAAGAAACTTCTCTATTGACCCACTGTGGACCTGCTTACAATTTCTCATTGTACTATTTGCTAAGCAGCAAAATTCTTTCTCTAAATATCAGAGCTTCCAAATTAACATCTGGTGGACTGAAAATTAAACTTCACAAACTTCAAAGTTAAAATTTCATAAAATTTTTTCTGTCTGTATACTTTTTATCACGTTATCATCACAGATTTCTGAAAATGTAAATCATCCAGGTAAAGATACCTGCAGGCTTTGAAAAAAATCATATTCTATCACTGGGATAACTTTAATCATCCCTTTGGTAAAAATTTTGGTAATATTATTGCTTTACTGAAGTTGGTCTCTCACTTAAAATTATGTTAAAAGTATAACTAAGTCAGAGCATGGAAATGTGGCTTTCTTGAGCATGTAAAAAGCGAGTTATTTTTATTAAGAAAACAGTAAACACATTTAATTGGTAAAATCATTTAAGAAAAGCTGTGATCTCCCTTTTAAAAAAGAAGTACCAAAATGGCAATACCAACATCAAAGCATTTTTTCCCATTATGTGTTCACTCCGGGTTCAATATTTTAATTGAAGTTACTGTAAATCCAGTCAGAAGGAATCAAGCTAATTCCATTTGAAAGCTAAGGTGGGGGGTGTTAAACCTTATCATTCTTAATAGGAATTGGTGGTGGTGGTGGTGGTGGTAGTGGTGGTGGGGAGCCAGTATAATCTACTTCTATTAAAACACATCCTCAGGAGAGTTTAGCAAAACTCTCTTAAAATGAAATCAGCACTACTTACTTTTCTTTTAAATACTGAGTCAATAAACATCAGAAAACACTATTATTAGCAGAATCAGCCACATATTTGTAAAATTATACCTGTCATACACTATGCCAACCTTCAAAGTGGCACAACTACCCTGAACTGTTCAGTCTCGCAAAGTAACTTACTTTTCTAGGCTCTTAAAAATAGTACTAGTTCAAAATCACATGATATCACTTATACGTGGGATGTAAACCTAAAAGCAACAAGTGAACAGGACAAACAGAGACTCAGGGATATGGACAATGGACTAGTGGTTACCAGAGGGTAGGGAGTGGGGGGGGGAGGGGAGAGGTAGATGGGGTAAAGGGGATCAAATATATGGTAGGTGAAAGAAACTGGATTTTGGGTGGTAATCACACAATAGAATATACAGATGTCAAATTATAATGTACACCTGAAAATTATATAATTGTATTAACCAATGTTACCGCAATAAACTTAATTAAAAAATTAAAAAATAATAAAAATTAATACCTAAAGTTAAAAAAATAGTACTAGTTCAAATTATCATATTGGTTTAAGACCTCTTTCTTTCCAGAAACAGATACCCCAAAGGTTCAGGCAAGAGTGTGAATTCTTAAAAGTACCAAATTAAATAATGGCCAAGCTTCTTAAATTTGTTCTCAAGTGACTTAAATGTTTCTCTTGCAATGTGACTGGCCTCGGTTTTATAAAACGTATCATTTATTGGCCACTTACTTACAATTATAATAACAGAATTATAAAAATAAGGGCACTGTGTTGCTCAACTTCCATTCCCTCTTTTTTTTTTTTTTTTAGTTACCCATTTTCACAGATAAGACAAGTAAGGATCAGAATGATTGATTTGTCTAAAGTCATAAAAGTCACCAGCAATAGAGAAGAAATTAATGCTTGACCCTCCTGCCTTTTTGTCATCCTTTCTGTTTTTCCATTGCAGCTGCCAGCAACTCAATAAAAAAAAAAATACAGCAGCACTAAGAATATTTACCATATATTGGAACTTGTCAATGTTATATTTTCTTTATGAAAAATAAAACAAGACCTCAAGCACATTAAAATTCTATTTTGACACAATTAGTTTTCCTTAAATATAAGAAAAGTATGCATTCTCATCTTCTGTTTTGAACTAACTGATGATTTGTTCTGCTCCACATACTTTTTCAGAGTAGAACATATGGTACCAAATGTTCAGCCAGCCTTGCCTAGCATAAAGCCACTCATTAAAAGATTCTGCTTCCTCCTTCATCCATCACAACTTGCCAGTTAGGTTACCACTGGCTGGCTATTGGCCTCTAAAGGTGACCACCTACATGTATCAACAATCAAAATCTTCACTAGCATAAATAGCTGACCAAATAGAAGTGCACACAAAGAGTGATACCTTGGGGAAGATAAAAACTATGAACTTTCTGTTCACTACTACTAAGTAATCTAAAACAAACATTTCAATAATAACCACTCAAAATTTTGCCTGCAAGCTTCTATGTGCTAATTAACATACTATAGTATAATTATTTTCCCTTTATTCACCCTTTGATGCCCTCTCAAGATGCTACAATCTTTACATCATTATCTACAGGAAGTTAAATTGCTTCTGCCCAAAGTAAGTGTATGGTACCACTGAATTAGCTGAAAAGATTTCTGTTAACCATTCACCCAATGAACCACCTACTACACAGCAAATGTTATTCTCTGGGCTCTTAATGTCATAATACAGTTTTATTTCTCTCCATGGAGAGCATTACAAAAGATGTTCTTTAACATTTACCACACATGGAGATTTCTCACATCTTTTCAACTATGGTGTCCATCACACAGAGAAAATAAAAGACTGCATAAACAGGGTTAATGAAATTTGCATTTATTCTTTGACTTGATATCCCTCCCCCCCCACAAAAGATCTAAAATATTGAAATTAAAATGAATGGACCTACAGGACAGTGAACTCTTAATAGTTTTTAATGTACCCTGTGAGTGAAAGACAAACAATGACCCAAACACATTTTTTTAAATCCAGCTTCCTTGACAATACCTTAAAATAGTAAACAGCTTTCTAATCAATATATTTAGCATTACCACCAGAAAAATAAGGTAGAATATCAAGCATAAGACAGAAACAGTTAAAATAACTAATGGCCCCATATGACTTGGAAAGAAATTTTTTACTACTTTCAGAAACATCAATGGTTCTCAACTAGGGGTGATTTTGCCTCCAAAACATGTTTTTTTTTGGTTGTCACAACTGGGCAGGGGTACTGTTGGCATCTGGTATGTAGAGGCTGCTACACATTCTACACTGCACAACACAGCCTCCACAACAAAGAATTATCCATCTTCCAACATCAACTGTGCCAAAGCTGAGAAATGTAATGCACAACAAGAAGTATTTTTCTTTCTTTCTTTTTCCTTCATCATCATAATCAATTACTATTATTATTTTTGATAAATGGTGGAGTGGAAGAACCATTCCGAGTAGTACTAAAAAGACTACAAAACAATAAAAAGGCAATTTTGGAGGATTATTCCAAAAGAATACAATTTTCTTTAGAGAAAGTGTGTATAAAGCATCATTTAAAAAATAATAACTGTCACACTGTTATAAACAGGATTTACTGTAGTTTTACAAAGTAAATTTTTAAAAGAAAATTTCCTTTCCATCAAACCAAAGAAGTAAATCTAGCGAGGATACAAGTTTGAAAGTAGAACCCTGAACAAAGATTGCATTCTCCAACAGTCACTGTATTAATCTAGCCACTATAAAGGCCACTTATAATAAATACAGATATATAAACACAAGGAAAGGGCAAACCCTCCAGAAATTGAAAAAACAAACATTTTAATTCATGCCTTCTGCTCAGTCTATAAGAATTTGACTTTTAAAGCTCATCAAAAGCAGTTTCTGAGAATCAGAGGTTAAAAGAAAAAAAAATAAGGAATGTAAAAGTCAGGAAAGTATTTGTCAGATTAGTGTCAGAGACCTCTGTGCGGATGACGCCTTTATCCTCTGCAATACATATCCTTACAGCGGTTCACTTAGCTTCAGAATTACAGCCGCTGAAGGTAATTTGGTATTTTTTACCTTTTTTTTGCACATCATTATTGTCAACTGTTGACTGTGAGCTTGCTCTGGGCAGATTACCATGTTTGAGCAACTGCCAATATTGTTTCAGTGATTATACTGTATCTTCTCTTACTTACCAAGATTTAAATGATGGGTTTTAAAAAATGCTTCAATAAAATGCCTGAACACTGTAAACTATCAAAAGTATTAAAACAGTGCTGACTGATAATGCAAACTCAATATGGGGTAAAATTTTTAGGATTTCTCATAAAATACTCAAGAATCATAGCTGTTTTTAGAATTCAAGTATAATCCTCAACAAAATGCCTGACTTAACATTATTGACTATTTATTATGTAAATAGTAATTGCCAGTTTAAAAGATGAAAGTAATCATTCCTGAGTGACCCTGCCTACGACAGATGAATATCATCTCTCAAAATTGTAGTCAAGAATATTAGGGTTTTCAAAAAAGTAACCTCACATGCACTTATTTATTAATTGAAATCCTCTTTCAACCTAAAACCCTGCTTAAAAGATTTGTTTTTTGCTATTCTTTTAAATTGCTGTGGACTTCATCAATAGGCCCAGCTGTTAAATTCAGGAGCAATGGCAACAAATCCCTGGGCAAACAAGTGCTAAAAGTGAGACCATTTCTCTAGAATAATCAGAGATAGTTAATGAACAAGAGACATACCAAATGCCCTTTCAAAATTCCATTAAGAAGCTGGACAGAAGCAAAATAAACAAACACACACACACACAAGATTATATATATAAAATATTTATATAATTATATAAAATATATATTTATAAAATTATATAAATATTATATAGATATTATATACACACACACACATACATATATATATGTGTATATATATATATAAAATCTTGAAGCAAATTATAATTCTACCCTCAGTGGATCCTTGTTTTTTTAAAAAAAAATAAAAAATACAACAACTTTGAAAAAACACTGAGATAGTATTACACATTTCTGAAAATGAAAAATGATCCTAATTAGGACAAAGTGAGAAAAACTGGTCCCATCACCCAGTGATTATCACGTACCTGATAAACCTTTTAAGTAGACAGACTCTAAGAATCTTCAAGTGTTATTGTAAATAAGACTGTAGAACTATATGCGCTTTTACTTCCTTGAGTTAGCTCAGGCAATTTTAAGATGGTTAATTTTTTCAATTTTTAAGTTTAACATATATTTTTGAACCATACTCCCTCTCTTTAAAGATGATTTTTCTTGGATCTCAAGACACGTCATCTGAACCTTACTTACAGGCAGATTAATCTAAATATCTCAGTTTTGTCTTATTTTTCCAAAATAAAATGACTTTTACTTTTTGTGTTAGCACTCCTGAATTAGGGCAGGTAACTTAACAGCTTGATCTGAAGTGAAAATGCACAGAAGTAAAAGATGCTATCCTTTACAGCATGTACAAATCTCAACAAAAAGTACAAAGTAGCAAGATCTTGGTTCCAGGATCATTAGTAAAATCCAAAATCTAGGCTAATAGTCTCATAGTTCTTATCTTTCTCTTTTCAATATACCGTCCACTCTCTTTCTTAACATGACTCTAAATGTTTTCAATATATTTTAACTTCTCATTCTAAGATCAACTTTAGGCTATAATTTATGTATTACTCTTTAAGATAGAAACCACACTCACAAGACAGTCTTTCATTAATCTCATATGCACACATACAAAAAAACCCCTCGAGTTTAATCTCGATTTAAACTGAAGTAATAAAAATTTTATCCATGGGGAAAAAAATCAATATCCTTTTAAAGGAAACGACTATTGCTAAGTAAAGTTATAGAAATGGACCCCTCCCCCATCCCAACAACTTTATGGATGTCAAAACTAACAAAATTTTGGTGAAAAAAAAAATCCATCATAAAGTTAAATAATTCCTATGGTCTTCCAGCTACAAATGCTCACTTAAAAAATTATTTTTCACCCAAGCGAACAGTCCTGAAAAACTTAAGAAATATAAGCCAGCTTTATGTTCTCTTTCCCTCTATCCTATGACTTCAATTTCCACCTTTTAAGGAAAGGAAATAAACAACTAGCTTCCTGTTCAATCACTAGCTTACAGCCAGTCCTTTACACATCACAGAACACAACCCCCCTCCTCCTTTACTTCTCTCAAATGTCTCTTATCTTAATTTAAACTTGTTGAAATATGAGACTGTTTTCACCACACTAATGCTTTCCTATGAAATTTATCTTACTTATTTCAACATTAAGAATGCAAGAAATGTCAAGA
This sequence comes from Eidolon dupreanum, assembly GCA_028627145.1. Taxonomy (NCBI): domain Eukaryota; kingdom Metazoa; phylum Chordata; class Mammalia; order Chiroptera; family Pteropodidae; genus Eidolon; species Eidolon dupreanum. Next base: position 44,782,463 of record CM053509.1, on the reverse strand, counting down.
TGTCCATAGATTATTTCTTATTCCTAAGACTTTAAACTATATACATAGTGAAGACTTAGTGTCCATAATAGTGAAAATCCGATTTGCCTAAAGTTTAAAATACTGAAATTTATAGGAAACAGTTTAATCTGCTATTCTTACTATTGTATACAACTAGAAAAAGGGCCTCCCACATCACTCCCCTTTCTATTCCAATTACATGAAAATGTAAAACAGCTAAAATGGCTATCAATAAAAAAGATTACCTTTTCTAAAAAAACTAAATATTACTTTAACCCTATACTTTCCTTTAAAAATGGGATGCCTTAGAAAAACTAAGTTAGACAAATTCTTTTGTGCTTGGATGAACAACAGGAAAGCAAAGCCTCCAGGCCTTTGGGGAGGAACCTTGTCCCCTAAGCAGGCTCTGATGTGCTTGGGAGATAAGGCTCCATGGTGACACTTAAGGAAAGGTCTGTTCACATTTGAATTTCTGCATTCCTCAAGAACAATTCATGGCAATAACTAACTTTGCAGAAGAGCTACATGAAAGCTTTGGCCAATGAATGAGGGTCATCTGCTCTTTATCACAAGGGTAAACCTCATCCTGGCCAGTTTCTAACCTTTTAACCTTGTGAATTCCTAATTTACACATGAATAATGGAATTCTTGCCTAGAGTGCAACTTTCAGCTTCTAGTTCCTAAGTTTAGAAACCAAGACTTGATCGCTTGTGTGTTAAAAATCTAAAACTTGCACAGATTAAAGTTTTAGATTTCCAGCTGCTGTATTATTACACTTCTGAACCAAAAGATATGCTTGCTGACAACATCTTTGACCAGAAAATAAAAAGAACATACTTGCACCCTGCTGCTATCAATAACTAGGAGAGAATCATCTTAAGACCAAAAAAAAAAAAAAAAAAACCCAAAAACCAAAAACAAAAAAAACACCAGAATGTCCACTTAATGCCTATTCATCTTCCTGTTTAATATGTATTACATCTTTACCCTGAACACAGGATAAAATCATTTGAGCCTGTATCATTGGACATTGCTTCTTAAATATCAGAACTAACTTTGTGAATTCAGACTCTCTGAGAAATCTCAAATTTCTAAAGAAAAATCTAAACCCACTATGCCTTTATTTTAAATCTATAATACTGAATGTAATTGCTTAGCAAAATACCTCCTCAGAGCTAAAAAAAAACAAAACAAAAAAAGTGTACATATGAAAAGTGTGGTCCCTATGACTACAGTGGATATTTAATAGCAAAGCAATGTTCTACATAGTTTCACTGGAAAGTTTTTTATACTTAAAATATGAAAAATACTTCATTACAAGAGTCTTCAAAATGATTCATGTCTAATTAAATATTTATTGTTCATTTTTATAAAGATAAAAAAATGCGCAGACAATACTAACATTTATTTCACTGTTACTAACATTTGTTATACTGTTCAGACTATTAAATCTGAAAGCTTTGTGTGCTTTCAAAGTAGTTCTGGATGCCCTAGAATTCTGTCAGGCTTCCAAGGAGGTCCTGGAAATAACGTGTGGTCATGACAAATGCTTCATCTTTTCAAGGCCCACCATCCCCTCCACCTTTCCTTCTTGCCCCTCTCCTCTCCAGCAAGGTAATACCAATTACAGTTCCTGGGTATAAAAACACAAGATTCCTCAAACCCAAATAAGTGAAAAAATTACAACTCAACAAAACAATTCTACATTAGACAAAAATTAAACAGAACATAAGCATAAAAAGCAGTACTGCACAGAAAAACCGCTACTCAACAAGAGTGAAAATAATTATTGGCCAATGACTGCAGCAAGAAAAAAAAAGTTTACCAGAAATTCTCTCAGGTTTATGCTATTCTTGGGGGGAAGAGAGTTAGAATTGGAAACTTGCCTACTTTTCTGACATTTTTCAATATATATATAAAAAATCTTTGCTTATAATTTACTTTCTATAATTAATCATTACTATAAATATAAAATTAATCACTAATATGAGGGTGACATAGATATGGCCATGGACTATTACAATAAAGTCACCTAGAAAACCCCTGCTAATAGCTTCCTGAATTTCAATTGTGTAGACTTTAAAGAAACTGTTTCCTAAAGATTCATCTTTATCTCAAGAGCTCCCTCTTCCTATTGTTCATCTTGTAAATGATTGATTTGTAGATATAGTCAAAATCTATCTTTTGTGGATCAACAAAAGCAGGTAGCTAAGATGCTTATGAAACTATTTCTAGATACAGTTTTGTGTTTTGTTTTAAAAGTTTAAATGGTCTGTGGTAATGTCGAGTGCTGCACTGGGAGTTTGATCACCTAAAGAGGTGGAAAGCCTCAGTGGGGACAAGGAGTTCGCTATATCCCCTAGGCCAATCTTTACACTCAACAGCCATCAGGTCTACCACCAAGCAATGGATCACATGGACAAATAGTTGATCGGACTGGGTTGTTAATACAAAGGAAATCATTAGACAGCAAACTTTAGCACAACTGGAAAAAAGTGGGCAGATCTGCTGTAAGTCCATTAGGCATAATATGGAAATGGCCTTAATCTCTTTCTCTCCCAGCAGGAAAAGACTAGGAACACTTCAAAGGCTTGAGAGTTACTGACCAATGCCCTCTCTTACAATTAAAAGCAACATGGGTGATCTTAAAGGAGTCAGAGAAATGGAAGGTTGGGCTATAAGAAAGATTTAGCACTCAAGGGCCATCTACAAAACAGAAAGATACACTGTGGTTTTAAATCTTTAATTACTAATTTACAAGAGATGAGATTTTAGAACAACTGTTGGTGTGTTGGCCAAACTTTTACACCCAACTCTTCTCATAGTGTGAAACAATTAAATTTATATAAAGCCACCTCTACAGGTTTTGGATATTCTAAACCTAATTTCACTTTTGTTCTCAATCACTCCTTCCATTTATTTTTCTCAGATTTTTCTGCATGCCTTAGTTAGCATCTAATATCTGCAGGAAAATTCTTAATGTTTGTGTGATTTCTTAGGGCTAGCATATAAATGAAGCAAGAAGTCATCAGAATGCAGCAACGAAAAATGTCAAATAATCAAGAACTTAAATAACACTTACTTGATAAGGTAAGATGAGCTTTTTGACTAAGAATGGCTCCATATTTGTTCATTGCCAAACACTGATAAAATCCTTCATCAGACTGTTCTCCTCGCTTGCCTTCCATCTCACTGATGTATAAAGAGCCGTTAGACAGAACCTGGATCCGTTTATTTTCAGACACTTTTGCTCCATTTTTCAACCATGTGAGCTTAATGGGAACTTCTCCATGAGCCTGGCAATCTAATACAACTGGCTCCTTTCTTGTGACAGTTACATCCTGTGGTTCTTTTATAAAAAACAGTTCACTAAAGCAACACACTCCTATAGGGAAAAAGAAGAAAAGGCATATCTAGAATTATAGGTGTAAATGCATTTCTTAACACATAATTGTAAAACATATGCAGGATGTAATAAAACAAGTTTAACAAACCACATTGGTTAATTCACAAACATCTTAATAGACCAATCTAAGTTTTGGCGACCCTTTCCAACAAACCAGAGAAATCACCTTTGTACAACATCTACACTAAAAGCATAGGGAAGATGTCAATAATTTCTATGCCTTGTAAGAATTCTGTTCTCAAGTTTCTTGCTAGTTTCAAAATCATCAGAACTCATGAGCACAAGCTGTTTGCTACTTTTACAAGCTTGTCAAAAAAGATCTTGAACAGAGTAAGTCGTAAAAGTCTAATTTTACAAGAAATCATTAGCAAAATTCCAACTCTGTGAACAAGCAAGTTTATTTCCTTGTCTCTTGAAGTGTTTTTGGAACCCTTGGCACCTACTCCTTTGGGAAGAGCCTTTATCTTTTGTGACAAATTACAAGTTTGCATTTTTATATCTGCCTTTTTATAGCAAGGACTGTCTCCTCTCCTAGAAAGAGACCCATTTACTTAATTTCTGCAGAGTCAGGTAGGTATTTAAAGGACAAAGAGTTGACTTTGAAAAGTTGGTAACTCTTGCTGCTTGTACTCAGTGGGTGATCGGATTAGGAAACTTTTATTTCATTTTTTTAGAGCTGCCAACTGTTGGAAAAAATGCGTGACTAATTGGTCCTTACTGTCTAATAGGGATAGGAGATTGCTTAATCAACCAGTACACGTTTTTATCAGAGCAGAGGAAGGGCTTTATCGTAAGCATACACATCGCCCCCCGTCTCTGCCAGGATAAAGCATCCGTTGACCACCTAATACCCTGTGTCACCTCCTGCATTTAGCGCAAAGGCCAGCTAAAGTCTTGTATATTGATTGGGGCCCAGTGGAGTGTTAGGGATTTGGAGGAAAACATTTCATCTTTCTTCTGACTGTTTTGAATCCATGATTACGAATTCCCGGGACTGGTCTCTGTCTCTCATCAAGGCAGGTCCTCCGTAACCTCACACACTAGTCACGCTCCCACGCCCGGGCTGACGACTTCTAATGTTTGCCCAGGGCGACGCGAGCGACCCTAACAGCCTCGCACTGGGAGGACAGCTCCGGAAGGCGCCCATTGTGTTTCCGAGTCATATCTGACTTTGATCCTTTTCTCATGCTAACAAAAAACTAACTCTTCCCGAAAAAAAGAAATTCCAGGGTTTGTAACCCGTAAATAAACCCATTCACCTGAACACCCTCTCCCCCACCAACCACCACATCCTCTTCACACTTTTTATCTCTTTGAGGATAAGCCAACATGGATGAAAAGCAAAATTAGCTCATCCAAGTTTGCGCAAGGCTAACCTGGAGTTGGGAGGAATCTTCAGATTCGTACACACCTCAGGCCCTGCCCCAAAATACCTGTCTGCGAGAAATAACTCCTATTTAGGAGTTATTTAGGTGCCCTCCTTCTCGGCTTCGGTACCTTTCTCCCTCCCCTCCCGGGCATGAATCGGCCACGCAACTTCCAACCCTCTTCCCTTTCCAATTCCACCCCTCCCGTCTCCTCCTTGCTCCAAGAAAGTTGGGGGGCGGGGACCAGGGGTGCCGACCTGGGCGCTGAGTTCACCTACTCTCTCCCCCGCCCTTAAACGTGGGGGAACCCCAACTGCAAACCGGGGAAGCCGCGCAGAACCGCCGCGCCCCCTGCGTGGTGAGGCTGCCACTAAGGAAACAATATAAATAAAGCCACGTGCGGCCGCAGCGGCCCCGGCGGGCGGGCAGCGTGGAGCCGGAGCTGGCCACAGAGGCCAGGACGCGGCCGGAGGGGCGGACAATGGCGCGGGGAGGAAAGGGCGAGAGTGGACAGCAGGCGCCCGGGCCCTGCAGCCTGCGGCCGCGGGAGCGCAGCGGAGAGAGGCAGACTCTGGGAGAGGCGCCCACAGTCCTGCCCGTGCTCCTGCAGCGCCGGCGGGCCAGTCGCGCCTCCCGCAGCCGCTCCCGACTAGTTGCAGGGAGGGGACAGTGACCGATGGTCAGCGCCGAGGAGGACCCCAGCCCCCCACACACAACACGCACCCCCTGCGTTTCCTCTCCCCCCAGCCCACTCGCGCCGCTCACGCCCCACAAACGCAGAAGAAAGCGCGCCCACCTGGAACGGAGCCGAGGAGCAGCAGGAGCAGGAGCGCGCGGAGCAGCAGCAGCATCCCTGGCGGCCGCGGCCGGGCGAGGGGTCGCAGAGAAGGCGCCATTCAGCGGGGCTGCGCGGGCATGCTCTCCGGCCGCCAGCCACTGTCCGCCTGCCGTCCCCCGCCTCCGCAGCCCCCAGCGCCGCGGCCGGACACGCACCGCCTGCGCTTCCCGCTCGGGCACCGGCGTGGCGCGGCGTGGCGTGGCGCGGGGCGGCCGGCCCTGGACTCTGAGGTTGCGGCGAGGCCGGCGCACGGGCACCCGCTCCAAGGAGGCGGGGGGCCCCGAGAGTCCGGCTTGGGGGCGGAGTGAGGCGGTGGCTGGAGGAGGCGGGGGCGGCGGAGTGGACAGCACCGCTGCTACCGGCCTGGGGACTACTTTCTACATCTGGCCCCTGGTCTGGGGACCGCGAGGTCGGCGCGGCCGGCGGAGGGAGACGCTGGGAGGGGGCCGGGTGGCGGTCGGGTCGCGGTCCCCGGGGTGGCGGAGGACGGGCCCCCGCCGGACAATGCACCTGGGGGTCAAGCCCCGGCTGAGGGTCTCTGGCCCGCGTCCCCGCCCCCTCTGCCTCCCCGCCACCGTCGAGGACAGAGCCACAAAGGCCGAGCCTCCCCGGCCCAGCCTGCCCCCGGGGCCCCTCTCCCGCCGGCTTGTTTAGGATTCGGGCAAGGAGGAGGCGGGGTGGGGAGGGATGGTGTTGAGAGACGTGGAAAGGCCGGAGACTTCTCCCCTGATGGCCCCTGCCCATCCCCCTCCTTCCCTCACACGCTGAGGCCCTGTGGAGGGAATACTATTTCCCACTTCGGAGATTTATCAGCGGGACTGGAGTGATCAGCCCCACATTTGGGGACAGTTCTTATCCTCCCTGCCTCCATCAGATGCAGCACTGGTTTAAAAATATCTCCGAAGAGTGCCTTGAAATGAACAATTACCTTTTGAGGGGACGATTTATCATCTCTTTTCAAGTTAGTGAAGTTCCATAAGTCGTGAGAACTTTGCACACAAAAGACCGTGTTTTAAGAGTTGAGGGGGACGTTAGGAGATTTCTAGATAATCTGAGCTTGCTGTGGGGGACTGGGCTTTGATAGACTACCTGGTTAGAAGTTGAAGTGACTAGGAAAGACACATGTGAATTTGTTCACATCGCTTAAAATTAAGGATAACAGGAGGAGTTAAGGGGTACATTTAAAAATGTAATCAGATGGCTAAAGATGTGTGGATCATAGAGAGCTTTACATGTGGATTAGCATTTGCTAATCCCAAACTAAATCTATGGCACATGATGAGGGCATAGGCTAAAATTTAACCTTAATGAAAAGTGCTGACAGAACTCTAGCTTTCGTCACTAAGACATCAACGCATTGTCTTTAGCATGTTTCAAAAAAAACTTATGAAAAAAAAAAGGGGATGAGGGAATCGACAATTTTAGAACATCTGCGGAGAGGGCAGCGCTACCCTCCCTAAAAGCTTGCTGTAGTAGAGATCTGCCTAATTAACAATTTCAATTTAACTTCGTGTAAGGCCGTGAAACCCTTGGCTACATTACCTCCAAAACCTTAAAATTTACATGAATTTGAACTATTTCAGAGCATCAGAATAAAGGTTTGTGGAAAGGGAAAATATTTAGAGGTAATAAAATGAAACGTTTACAAGGATGTTTTAAATATCCGATAAATCACATTTACACAAAATGATATTCCTATGTGCCCCTAAACTAGATTTTTTTTTTTAATCGTATGACATTCTTCTACTTCTTGACTCCCCCTTCTCTCAGCTTCTTTTCAATCGACTCTAAGAGCTAATATTTCCTGGATAAGAATTGCTAATAAGATGGTCTTAATGCTCTCTTTCTTGAATAAACAGAAGAATAAAAGCGGGGAGGGGGGGGGAGGGTAGAGAAGCGAAAAAGCAAAGGAGGGACTTTTCGCACTGCCACTTTGCCTTTTCTTTAACATTTCAGTTAATCACAGATTTTGACTCTTATAAGATGGCTTGACCTTGAATTGCAGTGGAGAAGAACATGGCATTGCATCTAATATAAAATATGTAATATATGTCATACATATATAATGTCATGTGATTAAACAACCCTATCGAACTTTTCTTATATTCTGTCCCATTTGGGGCAGCAATAAACTTATTCTGATAATATAATTATACCACATATAATTTGCAGTATACCCAAGATCACTAATTAGTAAATGGTAACTGAGAAACAATCCATATCTTCTGATTTGTGTTTTGCTTTTTGTACTATGTGATCCTTTCTGTTCTTAATTTGAACTTGCCTTTTTTCTTTTTCTTTTTTCTTTCCTTTTTTTTTTTAAATATCTATTGTTGTTGGCTTCAGAAGTAATAATGTACTTCTTTAAATAACACAGTGCATGTCTTCTGAATCAGTTACACTTTCTTGCATGTGTAATACTTGCATGTGATGTACTAGGCTGCGTAAGCTACTTCACAGTGTGTTGCCCCACAGCTTTCAGCACAATACCTTGCATATAGTAAGGTAACCACTGCAGTGGTTAAGAGCATGGGTTTTGGTGTATGACAGACCAATTTCAGTGTTACACAGACAAATTATTTATACTCTCAAAATTCATCTATTTAATGAAAGTAAGTATAATATCAATGGCTGTTGTGATATAAAGCATGGAACGTACCTAGTGCATAGCTTTATAAATAGTTGCCATTATTTAGTAAGTAAATATTCCCAATAGTGAAAAATCTTTGTTCTTTTAGAGTGGGCTTAATTTTGAAATATTCAAGTTTTTAAGAGTCAAGTCTGATTAATTTGTTTGTTGATTATGATGGTGGCAACTCTAATGACTTCTTTGATAATTCCTAAGCTGGTCCTGAAAGGTAGATGTGCCTAGGTGTTTAACCTCCCAAAGCTACCTCCTTGAAGAATGAATCTCATTGAGATAAACAACTACCAAAGCCCTGTTTTGCTTTCATATTCTAAAACAAGGACAATTATTTTCAGCCTGAAAAAAATCAAGCCTCTAGCACTGAAATCTGAGGATATATTTTTAAAGAAAGGAACTGGTTTTCTTTAAATAAATTCAAGTCTCTGGTTTGACTTTGAGAGGAAAAAAAATCACATCGCTTTACCCATCAATTATGAAGCTGTACCAAATGATCAAATCCTCTGGCCTCAAGATCTGGTTCGATGGAATCATAGGACCATTGGTATATGTTTATGAATTATAGAGAATGATAAAACAGCAAAAGTTGAGTTGTTTAATTTTTCATTTAAAAGAATTTATTGAGATCCTACTATGTTGGTTAGATGGCCAGGCCCTGAATGAGGATCACATACTATGATCTTCACGGGATTTCAGAAATCACTCACTGATGAGCTTAATATTTGCCATCAGAAACAGTCTGATGTGGGTGGTAACTATGAGATTGTAAAATGGTGCAACTGCTATTGGAAACCATATGGAAAGCCCTCAAAAAATTAAAAATAGAACTATAATATGACCCAGTAATCACACTTCTGGGTACATAGCTAAAAGAATTGAAAATCAGATCTTGAAGAGATTTGCACATCCATGTTGATTGCAACATTATTCACAATAGCCAAGATGTGGAAGCAACCTAAATTTCCATCAACAGCTGAATGGATAAGAAAATGTGATTATATATGTGTGTGTGTATACACATATACATGATATATACATACACATATATATGATGGAATATTATTCAGCCCTCCAAAAGAAAGAAGTCCTATCATATGCTGCAACATGGATGAACCTTGAGGACATTATGCTAAGCGAAATAAGCTGTTCACAAAAAGACAATGCATGATATGAGGTATCTAAAGTAATCAAACTTATAGAAACAGAAAGTAGAATGGTAGTTGCCCAGGGGCTGGAGGGAGGAAGAAATGAGGAGTTGTGGTTCAATAGGTATGGAGTTTCAGTTATGCAAGATGAAAAAATTTTACAGATCTGTTGTACAATAACATGGATATAATTCATAATATGTACTGTATACTTAAAATTGTTAAGAGTGAATTTACATTATGTGCTTTTTACTACAATAAATAAAAAGCAGATTGTAGATTCATAGGAAAGGTAGTGATGACAACAACAAGGCAGAAGCCCATGCTTGCTAAGAATACCTACCATAGATTAGGGTAGGTCAAGGAAAATGGAAAAACAAAACATTTTGATTTCAATAGGACATTTGACCACCCACATCTCATGATATTCTTATGAGGAAATGTTGATTGGATGTTAAAAGGATTATGCAAAATAATGTTTGATTGAAGCATCTATTCACTCTCACTCTGGGGCTCCATGTTGCCAAGTTTCTTTCTGAAATCTTTTCAAAATCTGTTTTCCACTCAGTTTTTCTTGCCACTGCCCATGTTCCAGCTCTCAGTATCTCTCACCTGAGCCATGGTATCAAAATTGACCCTCAACACACTTCCCCAAAATCTTCCAGTCTTTCCATGCTCCAATTCATTCTTATTGTTACTACCAGGTTAGTTTGCCTGTGATCAAGTTTTTTTCCTGATCAAAAAATTTTCACTGCCCCCTCAATTGCCAGTAAAATGTCATTCATTAAACAACAAACTCCTTCATCTCAACAGCTCTCTAATCTGGCCCCAATCTACAATTTCAAATTTATAGTCAATCTTTTCCTATACATATTCAATGCTCAGACCAAGGTAAACAATCCATGATTTCCCAGCAGCACTTGAATTGTCCTAACTCTGAGCTCTCCCCTAAGCCTAGAATACTTTCCTTAGCCTTTACTCCAATACTGTAATTGAGACTCTTCAAATTTTACCTATATTTTCAGGGGCAGCACAAATGTTATTTTGTCTGAAACCTTACAGAATTTTTGTAGCACATAAATTATGCATATTTTATCACTAGCATTTTAAGGGCACAAATCATATCTGACTCATCTGTGTGATCCTCACAATGAGAAGGACACAACCTTTCAATTAAGAGGGACCGAATATATATTTGTTGGTTGAAGACATAATGAATTACTATACTGAAATACTGATTAAATAGATGGAAAACAATTGGGAGAAAGTTCTCTGCTAGAGCAGTGCAAAGTCCTGTACTCGGAGACCTTGTCTCTTCTACATTTATTATCACTGGTTTGAATTAAAATACAGAATTAAAATATCAGAATTCGCTTGCAACACAATGCATAACTAATAGGTTGCATAATAGAATGTGAATTTTTTCCACTTCTGGTAGTTGTCTAGGATGGTACATATTAATAAGAAAGGTCCTGGGGACTCTTCAAGTGAGGATTTGTTACTAGTACACAATTTTCAAGAGAAAAGAAGAGAGTCAAGAAACAGGAGCCAGAAGTAACTCAGCAGGCACCAGAATGGAAGGGATCATTCTGGGGCAGGAAAGAGGAAGTGATCAAGGGTTTGTAGCAGAAGAGAGCACAGGACATTTAGAACTGAGGCCAAGCACTGGGTGTCCCTTTGGATATATGCCAGCAATGGGAAGAGTCTTATAGGAACAGCTGAGCACTGGCACATTCATTCATTCATTCATTCAATAAACTACTGAGTATCCATTGTGTTCCAGGCACTGACAGATATTGCAGATACAGTTATAAGAAAATTATGTAGATACTGAATATTGCAATAAGGTCTGCAATATGCAGGATAATTTGAAAACAGAGCTTAAGGATCAATTTATACTCCTACAGTAGGATAAAATGGGAAGGGAGCATGTTACCGAATACGAAGGGTCTAAGATTTTACCCTGTTTACAGGCTAACAGGTCAACCTGCCACCATTTTATAGATACTAATAGAGGACATGAAACTCCTGTGACAGAGATGAAGGACAGTTTATTATTCATGGCAATAGCAGTAGCCAGAATACCAGCAATTTTTCATCAGTTCTCTAAGCCTCAAATCCCAGCAGAAAGAGGGCCAGACATCAACTGCACATACAGTAGGTTATGTTACAGGAGAGGAACCCTAAGTTTAAGGAACCCCAATCTTTTATGATAGGCAGTTAGCATGCCTACCCTTTGCTCCAGAGGGAGATACTATATCTCCTATGGCTATTTACTATACAAACGCCATTGAAGAGATAGTTCAGAACAGAATGCAACTGGTGCCTCTCTTGCAAGGTATGCAAAAATGTGAGAGAATTACAAAGAACTGTCTTCCAGCATGTGCTTCACAGTGGAGCTGATATCTGTGGTGAACCTTGGGGGGAAATAGAAGTTTTCCAGTTAGACTTGATTGGGGTTAGCCTTCCAGAGAGAACAGTATAAATACAGTATTGCAGTATGAAAGATCAAGGTATGTTCAAGAAAGTGCAGGTAGGTCAGTATAGCTGGAGTACAAGCCACATTGATGAGTGGAGGGAAAGGGAGCAGGAGCATGTCAACATAGGCCTCATGCCATGCTAAGGAGCTTTACCTCCTCCTTGGGGCCATGGTTTCCCCAAGGTCGCCCTTTGGATAGGTTGCCTGTGGTGTACTCTTTGCTGTGTGCCCTGTTCCAGGTGTTTCAGCAATTTTATTTCACTCAGTTCTCACAACCAGATAGGCTAGGCATTACTATCCTCATTTTACAGATGAGTTGAGGGTCAGCGAGTTAAAGAGCTTAATCTTGTTCACACAGCAGATACGTGACAAAAGCATAATTCTCCAAGTCTACTTGACTCAGAGTTCTTAGAACTCTTAGAATTTCTTAGAACTCTGAGTGTCTTGTGAAACCTAGAAGAGAAAGAGGACTGATAGCTAGAGGTGAACATATAGAACTACTGACAAATTCTAACATGGCAATTTTTATTAGCCACAAGTCGTTTCTATATTTCTTATGCTTTGAAATAACACTACTCACTGGATCTTGCTGACACACTCTCCATTCTCTTATCACAATCTACTTGCGGCTGCCCCCTTTTTTCTGCTTTGCATGGACCAGTGAACCACAGACAACTGGTACAGCTGGGCTGTGTGATGAGTGAGAAACATCTCCCTTGTTTATCAAACAGCATGGAATTAACTGAGATAAACACAAACTCCTATTTTTGTTGTTGTTAATTTAATTGCATTTGATGGACAGGAGTCAGAGTTGGGCAGGGGGAAACCTGAATTATCTACAGTTTTTGAGAAAAAGACCTAAAGATATTGATCATATCTGAGACGACAATGTGTGTAGTTGCGATCGTGTTAATGCAAACCTGTGCTGTGTTTACAGATGTGTGTTGTCCAGAACCAGGAAAGTTTAGTCTCACAATATGCAACTTTGGTCATACTAGGTCTAGCATATTATATTCATCCCTGAATTCCACATTTTAAAAGGCAAGTCTAGAATGCAGGCAGAGAATAACCAAGAGGGTAAAATGTTTGGAAGACAAAATAATAATATAGGTAAGAGCGATAGCTAATTCATTCTACAGAGGAAGACACAGGCTTCAAGAGGTTAAGAAACTTTCTTAGGGTCATACAACCAGTAAATGATAAGGCAGAATTCAAATCTGGGCTTGTCTGATCTATGCTTTATTGCTTTGTGTGTTTGTTTCCTTAACCACACCAAGAGTGGCTTTGTCATTGGATTCATATTATTCTTTGATCGTGTTCAAAAGTCTATAGTAGACAGGATTTAATATCAACTGAACTTTTATTTCAGGTATTCTACTACAAATGCATCCAAGAAATAACAACCCGTTATCCCATCTTCCAACCCATTCTGCTGCAGACTTCCTGGCCACTGAAGAGGTACGTGATCTTACTCATGCTCTGTTTGGTGGATGATAAAAAGAGAAAATGATGGTGTGGGGAGGAAATGCTGTGTACTAACATACTGTCCCCAACACCTCCATGCTTCATTAGAGGCACTCCAGGGGTCTAAAGGGACTTCAGCACTCTATTTCTAGACACACCTATGCTAAGCTTTTATTTAGTACATTCATAAATCTTTTATGACTGTCTTCAAATAGTGCACCATGCCTCAACACCTTTACATAGCACCTAGAAAAGTGCTTTGCATACAATGGACCAGCAGGTCCCCCAAATTTTCAAAGGGAGGAAGAAATTGCATTTCACTGTTTCTTCCTAATTAATGGAGTGGTGCTGACAGTCTATGTAATCCATGGTTGGTATTTGTGTGGTGGGGCTGATGTGGAAGTAGGGAAAGGAATGTAGATCACAATTAAATGCCTCTGAATTAATCTGCCCACCCCCAAATCACCTGGCCACTGTTTCAAGCCCCAAGCTTCAAGGAACACCAAGATCTCCACTCCCTGCCATGGGAAATGTTGACGATAACATAGAGATATAGTGGCGACTGCTAGCCCACTATTTCCCGAGTTAGGTTTTATGAACAAATGATTTTCTTGATCAGTTCCCCAAAGAATAGTATAAATTGGTAAGTATTTAATGTCTCATTGAAAATGCATTTATATCAATGGGAAATTTCAAGTTTGTCACTGTATATTGGTTCATTATTACTCCTGCTCCTATCTACAGTAAATAGCACTAGCAGTGTTTAGTAATTGCTGTTTACTCTCTGCTGAGTGGCTATATCCACACAGTTCACCATCTATATCTAGGAGTTCATAAACCTGTAGGTTCTTGACATTAAGTACACATGCTTCCAGCTAACAAAATGCATATATATTTCTCTTGTTTGTAGATTGTATGGCTATCATTGACAAGGGATAAATACCATGTGAACATGGTCAGGGTTGATAGGTTAGTTTTAATAATTTCTTAAAGTTTGTATAACATTTCTAGAACTTTTTTTGAATACTGCTAGATGTTTTCTAAATCTCTTGGCTGTAAGAATTAGAGAAGGAAAGGTAAATAACTGTAGGGACATGTATAACCATACAGATAGAGTATAATTCCATTGCTCTGGTTAGCATTTTTCAGAAAATTTATATTCTGCAAATCCAAATTTTTCACTGAAATAACAAAGACTGATGACAGATCAGCAGTTACCTGATATTTATTTTAAAATATACTGTCTGATAATAACTATTCTTTTTATAACATAGAGCAACTTTCTTATGTAACATTTTTAGTGATAACATAAGAGCTGTGAACACACAGTGAACAGTTTGATGTTTTTATTTTTCAAAATAAAAATGTATGACTATATATTTTGGAGTGGTAGGTATGACTTATTAACAAGTGCAGACAAAAATCAATCCTCATTAATTAAGAATTAGAACAGATTTTAACTTTAAAGTTTGGTACTTAAAGTTTCCTTTGCTTGATATCTGCTAAGCAATCATAGTTTCATTTATTCCAGTCAATGCCAGTTATTACTGAAAGGCAGTGGCTAATGAGGATGGTTCCCCTGGGTACTGGCTTTCAGTTCAAAGTGCTTGCACTAGTGAAGAAGTGTTAATTCCTTCAAAGACTTCACAGCAGCTCCTTCACAGCCCGAGAGTGCAAGGAATCCTATTCTGCATCCCAGAGGTTGTTCTACTTTATCACCTTAAGGTAGGGAGGAGGGAGGATCTGCCTTCCCTTCTTACTTTTCTTTTACCTCTACTTCAGAAAGCTTACTTAGCTCAAGGAGATTCTGGCTAAAACCTCACTGTGTGTTTTCTAAGACAGCCTTGTTTTCTAATAGGGCAGAAGGAAGCAAAGGAAGAACAGGGAGAAAGGGAGGTGAGTGAGGCCTTTCCTGGCCATCCCATCTATGAGTGCACCTCATTCTCCCCCCTTGCCATTCTCTGTTCCCTGACCCAGCACAGCACAATCACATGTATTTATTTGTGATCTATTCTCCCTCTCTCTCACTGGAAAACTTTACCTGGTTTGTAGCAAGCTGAAGATTTTCTGGCATAGAGTGAACACTCAATACTTATTCAGTAAATGAATTAATTTAACATTTTGCAAACATAATCATTTCATCTAGTGATAGTTTAATATTAATGTCAAGAGAATATTCTTGGAACGTCAGTTGTTCGAAGTAGACTTTTTCTCTGAATTAAAATTCTAATATGTCAATATAAAATATTCTTTTTGAGGAATTTCTTTCAGGTAGCTATCTTAATCAGTATTTGGTTTAATTGGTCAAACACATACTATCTACTCAGGCACTCTGCTAGATGCTGAGAAAATCAAGATGAAATGACACAGCCCCAACCCTCATAAAGTTCCCAACATAACTGTGGAGACAGACATGTAAACAAATGCTGATAAGATTTTGTGATATGTGCTGTAACAGCAGTATGTACACAGTGCCAGGGGCTTGGCTGGGTAGGAATGCATTTAAGTGGTCGAGAGAACAATTCAAGACAGGACAATTTAAAATATTAAATGTTATCAAAGTAACACATGTATATAGAGGAAAAAGTCATGATGAAAATGAGCAGTTCTGTGTACCTCCCCACCCCTGGTGACCAGAGCCTCCATCTTCCTCCTCCGTTCTTGGGCTGGTAACTCTATCTGCCTGCTCATGGCTCTTGTCCTGGGACTTCCCTATAGTTGGAGCCATGTTCCTGGATCACTTGTCTTCTTCTTTCTTGCTTATTCCTTTATTTTGCTAAAGCATGTTCTGTAGTAGATCTACAAGAAAGGGTGCTTAGGAGGTATTATTTGAGTCCTTGAATATCTGAAAATGCTTTTATTCCACTCTCATGCTGATTAACTATGGCAAGATATAGAATTTGTGATTGAAAATCATCTTCTTTCAAAATTTTAAAGGCATCCACTGTCTTCTGGCATCATTTTACGTTGAGGAGTTCAACAATTCCTAATTCCTTGAATGTGGCTTGTTTTTTTCCCCCTGTGGATGTTTTTAGGTTTATCTCTTTATCCAAGGTATTCTGGAATTTCATCATCATGTGCCTTGTTTTTTACTCATCATTCCAGTAATCAGTGGGCTCAGAATTTCTGAGTTGTAAATTTCTTGACAATAACAATTTTACTGACTTCTATCAGTTTGCAAGTTTGTATGATCACAACTTCAGAAAAATGTATTTTAAATAGCCATTTTCAGTTTTTTGCCTAACATCCCAACTTAAAATTTTTGTAATATGAAATCGCAAAAGCAATGTTTCCTTCTAAAAAGTAAAACAAACACCATACAATAATGTCCTCCATTTTTGTAATTTTAATAGTTTATTAAGTGTTTTCATAAACTTGATCTCATACAATATTTTACCAGCTATTTTGTAGTATTTTAAGATACATCATAAAAACAGTGAATAAAAACTTATTTGACATTTTCTTTTTTTCTATTTTTCAAAGAAATAGCTATAAGTGTAAGTGTGATTATTTTTCCTATCAGTTTAGCATTTTCTTGATTCTAGGTAAATGAAAAGAAGTTTATTGAAATAAAGCTGTCTAGTGAAGACTGTAAAAAGTAAGATAGATAATTGGGAGGTGGAAATGGAAAACTCAAAAAGAGAATAAAAACACACGAAGAACTAGTAATCTGTGAGAAGAAACAGGCTCATGTTTAGAAGACATAGAAATTAAAATGTCATATTTTACTGAGGTGACAAACAGGTCACACTTCATAAGTTTGTAAGAGACTAATTTGCTGAGAGAAGATTTAGGAACAAATCTTTCTCTTTCAATGCCTAAAGATAGTGAGGGTTTCTGTGGTAATTTTTTTCCTCAATCTCTGATATCACCACCAAATAAATATTTTCTGGGTTTTCATCCAGTCTAAGAATATATTGCTTACCTCAATCTTAGGTTTAAGACTAGCTTCCATGTCTTTCTAAATTATTATATGAAGGTTCACAAAACAAAAATTCAAAAATTTGTTAAACCCATGTCTCTTTCACTAAATTACTTTTGCCTAATGGGTTTATTTTAGTTCAAAAGAAATCCAAATCTTAGACTACATTGGCAAAAAAAAAGAGTCTATTTATTTATTTTTAAGTTTTTTCCTAATAATTTTTTTGAGTAGCATGTTTTAACTAGTAAATGTCACTTGATTTGAAACTAACTATTGAAATTCTCTTTCCAAGTTTCCACTTATTTTTATAGCCATTGTAGTTATTGAGTGAATTCTGTAATCTCAAATCTGACAATTTATTTCAAATATTATTTTTATTGTTTATTTCATGATATTGGGTAAGTCACTTAATTCCCTGAACTTCAGTGTCCCCACCAGTAATATGTGGATAATAATTAGTATCTGACAGTTATTATAAGGACTAAATGAGATAATACATATAAACGGCTTGACGGAGTGCCTGACATAATGTTTAATAAATGTAAACCATATATATTTACATATGTAATGTGCAACTGAGCTCCATGTTCAGTCAAGCATTTACTATCATGAAAGAACTCAGATTTTGTTTTTAGTGAATACAAGGAGGATTTTTGGCTTACAAACAGAATAGAAAAAAATCGATGCAAACTTTCTTCCATGTGAACTATTGAAATCAATGCACGGGTATTCAATTCCACGTCTATAATGACCAAGATGCTTCAAATCCACCTGCCTTACCAGATAAGGTTACATATCTATTTTTAGAGTGTATTTATATACACACTTTCCAGCTGTGGATATGCATAGAATAGTCAGTTTAGATTATAAAAATTTGTCTAGTTTAACTCTAGTTTATTAGATATTTGAAGCAATAAGGACTAAATATAAAGATGTTTTCTATAAGGAAAATGCTGAGCAATTTATAAATTTGCCAAGTTTTGTTTCTGCATGCTGTTTTGGTAGGCCTATGTATTACTTGTGATAAATAACAATAGCTAATGTAAAATCCCGAGGTTTGACACAATAAGTGTTTATTTCATACTTATGCTACATCCAGTGCAAATATTCATGGTTAGGGGTCCATATGATCATCCAGATACCCAGGATCTTTTCATCTTGTGGCTCCACCATCCAACAGTGCTTCAGACTCCTCTGCTAAGGACTGTTCATCTGGCCAAAAGACTGGGAGAGAGAGAGAGCAGAAGACTGCAGAAGGTATTTATATGCCAGTTTTAGAAGTAATGCACCATTACTTCTGCCAATTATTATTTGTTATATGGACCAACTCTGATATGAAAGAGTACTACACAAGGACATGAATACAAGAATTGCTAGGAGATCATCTAGAAAGCTGGCTATCCACAGTTTGCCTTTTGGCCCCCATGTTTCATGCAAAACATACTCACCCCCTCCAAAGGCCCTCAAAAGTCTCATCCCATCGGTGAGGAACAGCACCCTTAAGCTTCTTAGGAGCCCTGTAGTTAAACTGAAATGTTCTCTGAGGCATTACATTGAATCTTTATGAGGTCTTCATAAAGGATTCTACAGTGAGCTTCATCTTTATGTATTCCATGTTTTCCTTCAAATACCTTGGATTTTATCTTAGTCCAGGAGCTATTTTTTAATTTCTGCATCATCTGTCGTTTGGAGAGGCTAGGGCTTTTCTAATGAAGTGATTCCTGAGATCTTTTTAACAGTTTTTATTTAACTTATCTCTCTCCTCTCACATTTTGTCTGAAGTAGCAAGGTGAAGCCAAGTGGCACCTTCAACACCCTATCTGGAAATCTCCTTAGCTAGGTCACTTAGTTTATTAAATACATTTACTGCTTTTCTGTTACCACAGGCAACATTGTTGCTGACATTCCTGCCACTACATAACAAGGATCACCGTTCCTCCAGTTTCCAATAAAATTTTCCTAGCTTTCCTTTAAGACCTCACTGTCAGCTTCCTCAAAGGCCACCAGGCTTTAACAAACAGTCTTTTCAAAGCCCTTTAGGCTTTCCCTAGTACCCTCAAGGTCCTTCCTTCTAGTTTCTTCCCACTGTCTAGTTTCAAATTTCTCTCATATTCTATTTTATTTCGGCAACAGCTCACTTTTAGGCACCAAAATCTGTATTAGTTATCTATTGGTGCATGACCAATTACTCTCCAATTCAGTGTCCTAAAATAATAGTAAACATTTTTTATCCTTAGTTTGTCAATGTATTACTTTTCTGTGGCTGCAGTAACAAATTACCACAGACACGGTGGCTTAAAACAACACAGATTTATTATCTTATAGTTCTATAGTTCAAAATTCTGAAACAGGTCTCCCTGGGCTAATGTCAGGGTGTCAGCAGGGCTGCCTTCCTTTCTGGGGCCTCTAGGGAGAAAATTCCTTGCACTTTGCAGCTTTTAGAGGAACCACATTTCTTCTCTGGTGTCCCTTTCTCCATCTCTGAAGCCAGCGGTGGCTGTTGAGTTCTCAAACTGCTTCACCCCAACCTGTTTTGCCTTCCTCTTCCACATTTAAGGAGACATGATTACATCAGGCCCACGTGGATAATCCAGGATGATCTCCCTATTTTAAGGATAGCTGATTAACAACTTTAATCCTACTACCTTGATTCCCCTTTGCTATGTAACATATTCACAGGTTCTAAAGATTATGACATGGATATTTTAGAGAGGGAGTCATTATTCTGCTTATGACAGTGGATTAGAAATATCAGGAGCATCTTAACTCAGGGTCTCTCATGAAGTTGTATTCACGACGTCAGCTGGGCTTGGAAGATGCTCTAGAGAATTTTGTGTTAGTAAAAATTATTGCAGCATTCAGTGTTAATGAAAATGGTTTCAAATTAAACAGCTTGAATTTCTTAATAGGAACCAGAGAGACTTTGGGGTAATATGTGAATTGGAAGAAAAGAATCTGCAAGTTTCTGGCCAAAAGGTGACCCCTATAAAGACATATTTGTTAGTTGTGAGTGACAGAGGTTACAGAGCCAGCCAGGACCATTTCTAAAGTGTTAAGCTGAACTTAGGTTACAAGGTCATGAGGTCAGGAGGGGTCAGGACTGGTTGGGGAGAACTCTTTGCCTTTTGTGGGGATCTATTAAAAGGCTTCAACTTTCTGTCCCTCCCTCTCTTCTTTCTGGTCTCTCCCTGCATGGCTGTTTTCTAAAAGCCACCATGATTTTAAAATTGACTCACTGGCTGACCTCCTAGCCTAGGGGCACATGTACAACCAGATGCTGGGGTTCAAATCCCTTCCCATTTGGCAGAGTGGCCAAAGTGGCTTAATGAATCTCTTATCCCTTCTTCTATCTATAAGAACTGTTTAATGATGATATGGCCTCCAGTTCTTGGCACTTCTTTTGGCCTCTCTGAGTTTGAGTATGAATTGTTATCTCTGATGATCTTAATCGAGTCATTCAACTATTTTGGGACTCATTTTGCTCATCGACAAAATGAGAAAATTGAACTGCACAATATAGTCTTGCTTCTTCTTTGGTAAGCCTGGGTAGTTAAAACGCCTATGTTTTTTTT